>BSBN01001352.1:2957500-3198454 GCA_027924645.1 Cunninghamia lanceolata
AAAATATTGAAACGATTCACCGAAATGAGAGAGATACACACTTCACAAGTGAAAATGGTAGAAACCCTAATTCTATAATAACTCACTTAATTATGCTCTAATTGCTTTGAAATCTTGACTGTAGTAGCTCCAATATGTCCTTGAAAAACCCTTTAAAAATCTTGAAAAAATTCACCAAAATGAGAGAGATATGCACTTCACAAAATGACCTCCAAAATTGGAAAAAATTCACCTTATTTCTTGCTTTCACGGTGCCAAGATCATGCTCTGATACCACTTGTAATGAAACAACTTGCACAATAGAAGAATATAATAGTAAATATGCTGCAAATACTTGATAATAATATGCCACTTCGATGGGGCAGCCTCCTAATCCACTTCGAGGGGGATACCTCCAATAGTCTTCAATAAGAACACAATACTCAATATGATGATAATAACTAACCTCTACCTCCTAAATATACCATACTTATGCCATGGATGCCAACCAAGCTGACCTAACTACCTATATAAGACTATATTAATGATTATATAACTTAAATAAGAGTTAAGGTAGCCACAAGCCAACTACTCATAACGATATACACTATAGGATTAGGGGTGTAGCAAGATATAGAAGCTAGTTAGGCTATGGTCACTAATCCTCAAGTGGTGGTTGGTTATCAAGTGGTGGATGTCTCTTAGGTGGTCATATAGAAGTTGAAAAATGTGAACACGTGTGTGACCTAGTTTGGGAAATGGTAGCCACAACCATTTGAAGCCCTTGCACCTCACCCTCTGCCTGCCCAAGTTGTGTAGTTATATCGATAGTCCTTGCTTTATGGAAAATGGTCTTGTTGATGGGTGTTTTATCATTGCTCAACTCAAATAAAATGTTAAGTATCTTATCTCTCTTAAAAGGAATCAAATCCCAAATAATGGAAAATGACTACCCCAAGGTCTTTGCCATCTAGGTCTTGGCCTTGCAAGATAACTTAGTTGTTTGATGTTCTTTGATGTTTCAACAAGGGGCCCTACAAGATTTGGATAAACTTTCCAATGCACAAGGTTTAAATTACACAAAAATCAATCATTTTTCAGATTTAACAATGCATAAACAAACTAATCCAAACATATATTGCCATAAAATATTATTGTTTAGCCTATAACCAACAATATATCAACTTGCATTCATGAAATATCAATTCTATAACATCACTATGCAAGTTTGAAAATCCTATTATAACCAAATTTAATTAAAAATACAAAAGAAAGGGCAAGAAAGAGAAGGGTTATATAGAGAAAACAAACTAAAAATTTAAGCTTTTACCCACATTTCAGCCTCAACAATGGATAGATAGGTTTGCAAATAAAACTATTCTTGATTTAACCATGAGAAACCAACAATCAAGCTTCAAGAAGGTGCAATATTCAAAGGGGTGTTTTCAAATCATAAAGCTATCTTCATTAAACACCTAATTACTCAAGATTCTCCATAGTTTAACAAGATTCTCCACAATATGCAATAAAAATGTTCAAAGGCTAACCACACAAAGCAATCTAGAATCAGTAGATCACCAAGGTATGAACAATTCACAAACTCATCAAATATCCATCAAACTAGATACTAAAAATGTAAGAAAACACTTGGTGTTTGGAAAAACAATGAGAATATAATAAAGATTTAGAAACTACTATGTATTTTCTCTCAAATCTAAAGTACAAAGTGTTTCCAATATGTTTCCAATGATTTTTCCCAACCCTTACAAAGAATTTCAGTTGTACATATATACAAATCCTCTACAAGATACTGAGTTTTCACTTTTACATTCAATGGCTATGATCAATTTGTTCCAATGGCTCCAATTTCATGCTCAAACACAAAGTCAATTTTTTAGGCAAGGCACAAGTCTGAAGACACTTCTCATTTATCTCCTTGTACCTTCTTCAACAAGTTTCTCTTAGTAGAAAAAAGTAGCTTTTCCTCTTAGCTACACATTTACTTTTGGTAGTAAGTTTTCTATTGAGAAAAAGTAACCTTTTCAAGTTCAAAACATTTAATATTTGCAACTACAACTCCAACACCTTGTTGTAGTATGACATGACTTATAGAATGATAAACATCATTTACAAGACATGTGTAGCTGTAGAAAACTTTTATCTCCTCCATATGCAGTTTTAGATGACTATTTTCTTCATCAAAAGTTCATTTTCAACCACTTTTCTTTACCATTTCCTCCATTTTCAATCATAATCAAGACATCTCCAATCTCAAACAACAATTTGGAACCTCATGGAAGGCTGCAATAGTCATATCTAAAGCTGCAAATAAGGTACAAGATTATAAATTTCATTGTTGCCTAACTTCAAGACCTTGATTTCCTCATTTTTGACCATTTTTAGCTCTAATTTTGCATGTACAACAGTAGTATAGGTTGATTTTGTCTTCAACCATATTAACATCTTCTTGATTCCATCTTGTAGGTACAATAGGAAATCCTTCAATATCATGATGTTTCCATCATGTTTCTAGCCTCACAAACCTACAAGAAACCACACAAGCATCAAATTCTTTGTTTTTAATCATAAATCATCAAATCATATCCATTTTCAGTCATTGATCAGTCATATGCTAGTGACAACAACTATCTTGTCACCAACAACTTTGACCTCTATAACCACTATGATAATCATCTATTGCTGCTGCTAATATCCTAATGCATGACTATACTTTGACTCTCAAGACTTTCCATCTTAACTCTTAGTTCAATATGGTTTCTCCAACCTTGCAAACCCTTATTTTATTCATATGACCTTCCTTATTCTATCTCATGCTAGTGTGTATGTCAAATATAGTTTAATTAAGGTAATGGCAATTATTGCATGGTTATCTTCTTGTAAGAAAAATATTCTTACACCTATGGATGATGGCACTTTCATATGATAAACTTTAGACCTATAAAAATACTTTATCCTCATCAAGATAACTCTTTTTTGTCAAGATAGCCATCAGGAATCCAAGTAATAGTATTATCCTTTGAGTTGTTGGGATATCTTGCAACATACACCCACCATGTATAATTACTCTTTCATTCAAAGGGGACATAAGATAATCCTATTTGATCAAAAGTGATGTAGGAGCATCCCTGGTTCAAGATTAATCTTGCATCAACCAAAAACATTTGCATTTCAGTTCTTTCATTTTCCAGTTCAGTTCAGGCAGTTCAGTCAGTAGCAATTCTCAGCTTGTGGTCTGGTTTTGGCATTTCACATCTTGCGGATCTGGACTTAGTATCTACATTCATTCATCTACATCATATCAAGAATTTAGAGCATTTGGATCAGTTTCCAGAAAGATATCTCTATCAGAAGGTCAACTGTTTTCTCAATGCAGAGCATCCTAGCAGTTCCTGATAATCAGCTAAAGGAGAAGGCTTGTGGATCATTCCTTGACTTACGTATCTCAATGACACATCATTCAATGTCCTATGGTTCATGTCCGACCTTTCCCAAGGGTCCGCACGTTGTTCCATTCATTTGAGGAAGTGTTCTATGCATTTAGGCCTAACCTATATGTGAACACATTATAGCTCTTCATTGGAGTTTGTGATCTTCCTTGGCCGACGCAAAGGAATCTATTGGTCCGGAAATGATATATAAAGATGTAATAGATCCTTAGGAAAGTAGTTAGCAATTGATTCATACTTCGTAGTTTAGATTTTGTGCGAAGGAGCTTCAAAGCTTTATCTTGCGCATATATGTAATTAGGCATGTGAGCTCTAATTCTAAGCCTGCATGTTGCCGGCTAGATTATATTTGAATTCTTTGATATACTGAATGACTGAATCTACATTTGTTCCATTTCTTGAGTTGTTTCCGTTGTGTTTACTCTTGCTGCACAGTCCGGATAGTTCATTTTGTGAACCCTCCTACCATGACTACACCGAGTGGTATCAAAGCGAAAGTTTCAATTCTTTGGAGCAAAATTGGTGAAGGGGATTCCATAAGATCTTGTTGTAAGTAGATCGCCGATCTAAGGTAGGTTACCTGTGCACAACCAATCACTGATTGAGAGGCACTTGTCGCTTGTAGCTCGATTGTTGAACCTGAGGCAGTTTGCACTTGAGCCTAGGAAGATGTCGCCGTGAAGCGTTCCTCCTGTTGGTACAATGGCTAATAGAATGGATGAGATGATGGAATTGATGAGAACAATGCAAATTCATTTGGATGTTGTTGAGGAAGATAGGCGAAGAGGATTGACACCTAGACCTAATGTTGAAAGTGATGATGAGGAAGAATTTCAATCTGCTGAATAAATTAGTGAAACCTTAGAAGGCGATGAAGAAGAAGAATCAGATCAAATAAAGATGTTGCAAACTATTTCAAAGATTAGAAAGAGACCTAGAGTTGGTGTGCCGAACTATACTGGTAACTTGAACCCTGAAGAGTTGATTGATTGGATAAATGATATGGAAGAATATTTTGAATATGAGGAAATTGAAGATCCGGAGAAGGTGAAATTTGCAAAGACAAAGTTGAAAGGACATGCTTCTATATGGTGGAAAGAAGTTCAGTTGAAAAGAAATAGAAGAGGAAAAGAAAAGATTGCAAAGTGGGATCGAATGGTGACAAAGTTGAAGAATCAGTTCATACCTGTTGACTATGAGTTGGAGCTATTGAAAAGATTGCAAAACTTGAGACAAAAGGAGAAATCTGTGAAGGAATACACTGAAGAATTTCATAAGATGATCATAAGGATAGGACATAGTGAAGCAAGAAAGGAGAAAGTGGCAAGATACATCAATGGGTTAAGATTGAACATTCAAGAAGAAATAAGTTTGGTAAGGATGACATCTTTGGAGGAAGAATATCAATTTGCCCTAAAAGTGGAAGAGAAGTTGAATAAGAAGCATGATCAAAGATAGAGAGGTAGAGGAGGTAAATTTCAGAGAGGTAAAATATTTTCCAGATGTGATAGACCATTCACAGAGAAAAACAAGTTTGACAGCCCAGTTAGGAAGGATGACAGAGATAACAATGCTTATCGAAGAGATGACATAAATTTTTACCGGAGAGGAAATCCTAGTGCATACCGGAATGAAGGATACATAAGAGAAGGAAGAGGATTTGATAAGAGGACATTCAGAGGTACTTGTTTCAAGTGTGGAGGTGAAGGACATAGATCATTTGAATGTAATCAAGGTAGTACAAGCAAGAAGACAAAGAATAGTGGGAGAGCAGCCTATGTTGAAGAAGAACCTGTTGAATCACCTAGTTCTATTGGTAAACCTGAGAAAGGAGAATCATTGGTGATGAGGAGAGCACTATTTCAAACAGAAAACAAATGAGGAACCATCATTGAGGAAAAGTCTGTTCAGAACTAGATGCAAATCCAGAGGTAAGTGGTGTAAAATTGTAATTGATAGTGGTAGTTGAGATAACTTAGTTTCAGAGGAGATGGTGACTAAGCTGAAGTTGGAAAGATTGAACACCCTAAGCCCTATTAGATAGCATGGATTCAGGATGATCATAAGGTGCTGGTGAGTGAACAATGTTTGGTGAAATTTCATATTGGCTCTTATCATGATGAAGTCTTGTGTGATATTATGCCTATGGATGTTTGTCATATCTTGTTGGGTAGACCTTGGCAATATGATAGAAAAACTATACATGATGGGAGAAAGAATACATACACTATAACAACAAATGGGAAAAGAATTACTTTGATTCCTTTGGAAGATGATCCTAAAGATGTGGTATGTGGAAATGCTAGAATCTGTTTGGTAGGTGGAAGAAATTTTTTGGATGGTTTGAAACAAGAAATTATGAGTTATGCCTTGATTCCTAAGAAGCCTGAAGTAGTGAAGAAAGAAACTGAACTGGATGAGATAAGAAAGTTGTTGACAGAGTATGAAGACATCATATTAGACAATGTACCTGAAGGATCACCACCTATAAGGAGTATCAGTCATCACATGGATCTTATACCAGGAGAAAGTTTGCCTAACAAAGCAGCACATAGAATGACACTGACAGAGAATGAAGAATTGAATAGACAAATACAAGAATTGTTGAGGAAAGGTTTGATTAGAGAAATTTTGAGTCCTTGTGCAGTACCTGTAGTGTTAGCACTGAAGAAGGATGGGGAATGGAGAATGTGTACTGATTCCAGAGCAATAAACAAGATCACAGTTAAGTATAGATTTCCTTTACCTAGGATGGATGATATCATGGATTGTTTGAGTGGAGCAAGATATTTCACAAAGATAGACTTGAACAGTAGATACCATCAAATTAGAATCAGAGAAGGAGATGAATGGAAGACTATTTTTAAGACAAATGAAGGATTGTATGAGTGGTCAGTGATGCCTTTTGGATTGACAAATGCACCAAGTACTTTCATGAGATTGATGAATGAGGTCTTGAAGAAATTCTTGGGTAAGTTTGTGATTGTATACCTGGATGATATTCTAATTTTCAGTAAGACAAAAGAAGAACATTTGTGGCATATTAGACAAGTTTTATAGAGAATGAGAGAAGAGAAATTGCTGATAAACATCAAGAAGTGTAGTTTCATGAAGGAAGAGTTAGTATACTTGGGATTTGTGATTTCTGCAGAAGGATTGAACATGGACCTTGATAAAGTGAGAGCAATTGTTGAATGGCCTACACCGGAGAGCATTGGAGAGGTTAGATAATTTCATGGATTAGCTAGTTTCTACCAGAAGTTCATTACAAATTTTAGTTCAGTTTGTAACCCTATGACAGATGCAATGAGAGGTGTCAGAAAAGATTTCAAGTGGACATCAGGAGAAAATAAAAGTTTTGAGTTGTTGAAGTAGAAAGTGATAGAGCAACCTGTTTTGGCATTACCGGATTTCAATAAGGTATTTCAAGTTGATTGTGATGCGAGTGGCAATGCAATTGGAGCAGTATTAAGTCAGGAAGGTAGACATGTAGCTTATTTCAGTGAGAAGTTGAATGATGCAAGAAGAAGATATTAAGTTTATGATCAAGAGTTCTATGCCATAATTCAAGCCTTGAAGAAGTGGAGACATTACTTGTTGCCTAAGGAGTTTATGTTGTATACAGATCATCAAGCTTTGCAATATTTGAATAGTCAAGGTAAGTTGAATCAGAGACATATAAGATGGGTAGAGTTCATGCAGAGTTATACTTTTGTGTTAAAGCATAGGAGTGGTAAATCAAACAAAGTTGCTAATGCCTTGAGTAGAAGAAGAAACTTGTTGATAGAGATGAGAGTTGAAGTGTTGGGTTTTTATGAATTGAAGAATATGTATGAGGGAGACACTGATTTTGTAAAACCTTGGAAAGCCTGTAAGGAACCTGTTGTGACAGATAGAAGTAAGTGGTTGGACTATTTCATTCAAGAAGATATGTTGTTCAAAGGAAGTCAGTTGTGCATACCTAGAAGTTCCATAAGAGATAATTTGATCAAGGAGAAGCATAGTGGTGGATTGGCAGGACATTTTGGCATTGATAAGACAGTGGCTTTGGTAAGTGAAAATTTCTTTTGGCCTTAGATACATAAGGATGTTCAGAGATTTGTGTAGAGTTGTAGAGTTTGTTAAGTTACAAAAGGGAGTAGTCAGAACACTGGATTATATAAACCTTTGACAGTACCAGAGAGACCTTGGGAAGACATAAGCATGGATTTTATAATGGGATTGCCTAAGACATAGAGAGGACATGATTCAATATTTGTAGTGGTTGACAGATTTTCAAAGATGGCTCATTTCATACCTTGTAAGAAGATAACTGATGCAGTGCATGTAGCTGACCTATTTTTCAAAGAGATTGTGAGATTGCATGGATTACCTAAGAGTATAGTTTCAGACAGAGATACAAAGTTTGTTGGATACTTTTGGAAGACACTTTGGAAGAAGATGAAGACAAATTTGAAGTTCAGTTCAACTTTTCATCTTCAGACAGATGGATAGATGGAGGTAGTGAATAGGAGTTTGGGAAACTTGTTGAGATGTTTGGTTGGAGAGAAGATAGGAAGTTGGGATTTGATTCTTTCACAAGCAGAGTTTGCATACATTAATTCAGTAAATAGGAGTATTGGAAGAACACCTTTTGAGATTGTTACTGAAGTGAATCCTAGAGGAGTTGCAAAATTGAGAGATATCGGTACAAAAGAAAAGAGGAGTGCGGAAGCCAAAGAATTTGCAGACCATAGGAAGACAGTGCATAACTAGGTGAAGAAGCATTTGGAGGATATGAATAGTAAGTACAAAGAGAAGGCTGATGAGAAGAGAAGACATAAGGAATTTGAAGTTGGAGATGAAGCGATGATGTACTTGAGAAAATAAAGATTTCCAGTTGGGACTTATAACAAGTTGAAGATGAAGAAGTTTGGACCTTGTAAGATACTCAGGAAATTTGATTCAAGAAACGCATATGAAGTGGAATTACCAGAGACATTGGGTATTTCACCTATTTTCAACATTGCAGACCTTTATCAGTATCATGAAGCAGAGTTCAGTAACAACATGGAAGAAGACTTGAAGAAGCAGTTACCACACAAAGCACCAGAGCAGATTGAAGACATTTTGGATAGAAGAGATGGACGTAGCACTAGAGGAAGACAATACTAAGAATATCTTGTGAAGTGGAAAGGCAGACCAGAAGAAGATTCATCATGGATTTCTCAGGCTAAGGTGGACCGTCTTAGTTCTCCCTTAGCCCCAGCAAAGTGAGGGACTCACTTTTTCAATAACCTTGGATGTCTAATCTAGGAACATCCCTGGTTCAAGAGTAATCTTGCATCAACCAAAAATATTTGCATTTTAGTTTGTTGGCATTTCAATTCTTTCATTTTCCAGTTCCGTTCAGGTAGTTCAGTCAGTAGTAGTTCTCAGCTTGTGGTCCAGTTTTGGCATTTCACATCTTGTGGATCTGGACTTAGCATCTATATTCATTCATCTACATCATATCAAGAATTCAAAGAATTTGGATCAGTTACCAGAAAGATATCTCTATCAGAAGGTCAACTGTTTTCTCAGTGCAGAGCATCCTAGCAGTTCTTGATAATCAACTAAAGGAGAAGGCTTGCGGATCGTTCCTTAACTTGTGGACCTCAATAACACATCATTCAATGTCCTATGGTTCATGGCCAACCTTCCCCAAGGGTCTACACATTGTTCCATTCATTTGAGGAAGTGTTCTATGCATTTAGGCCTGACCTATCTGTGAACACGTTATAGCTCTTCATTAGAGTTTGTGATCTTCCTTGGCTGATGTAGAGGAATCTATTGGTCCGGAAATGATATATAAAGATGTAATATATCCTTAGGAAAGTAGTTAGCAATTGATTCATAGTTCATAGTTTAGATTTTGTGCGAAGGAGGTTCAAAGATTTATCTTGCGTATGTATGTAATCAGGCTCGTGAGCCCTAATTGTAAGCCTGCATGTTGCTGGCCAGATTGTATTTGAATTCTTTGATATACTGAATGACTAAGTCTGCATTTGTTCCATTTCTTGAGTTATTTTCGTTGTGTTTACTCTTGCTGCATGGTCCGGATAGTTCATTATGTGAACCCTCCTACCATGACTGCACCAAAAAGACAATTCTTAAAGACCTTGTGATAGTCATGCATGACTGGTAACAACATTAGGGACTAAGAATTTAAAAAATAGTGACAAGGTTTTAAACTCAAGATCAATTTTAATATTTAACCTAGTATATCCTCAACCATATCACTCATTTCATGTAGGTCATACCAGACTTGGGACCACATAAATGCGGTCAAGGATAGCCTTAGAATTCCATAAGTGCCTTATTTATTCAAGACAATCCCAAATATGCATAATAATCCTAGTTTTTCTAGTGTAGTGTCATCTTGTGATTCATATGAATTTAAATAGAGTACCACTTGTACATTGGGTTTTGAGAGACTAATCATGAAAGGAAGCAAGGTATGCGAAAACAACTTCGTACACTGATCTAATGAGAAAAGTTATGCAAATTTCAATCTTTACTAGTTACAAGTTATTAGATGCACATTAATAGAAAGGTAATAACAACATCCAAACGCAAATACAAAACTCCCAACACAAGATATACATGGGGAAAACCCTTTCGAGTAAAAAACCCCACACTCCAAAACCTACACAATATATTATCAAATCAAAAGATGATTACAACACACTTGCAATGCAAGCTCTTTTAGGAGTACACAAATGTCAATTCTCATTTGCATCTCATGACCTTTCACATTCTCTAGCCACTTATTTATCAAGCCTCTTAGGCGGTTATCCAATGTCAGTTTATCCATGTCGGCCAATAAAAAACTAACTACCGACACCTTCATTAAATATAGGGCATTTTTTTCTTCGGGGGCGCTGCCCTCAAGAACCCCCGTTGGGGGCATTTCCCCCAAACCCTTACCGTGGGCTTCACCCCTAGGTCCCCGTTGAGGGGATGAGCCCCCTGGGCCCCGCAGGAGGGGCTCTGCCCCCCTGCACTCCCCTGTTAATTATTTTAGGGAGAAACCGCGACGGACAAAGTCACCAAAATTTATCTTACTGCATGTACACAAGATGCCGACACATGGCAAAACTATGCCAAGTCAACATGGGACGCCTACCTCCTCATACATAGAAAATTACAATAGTAGGCAAGAGTAAATACAACATTAGGAACTTGCAAAGGTTGAGACACCTTAATTCCGAACAAATCATGATTAGTGCTTTGTGTGATACAATAATTGTGATTACAAAGATAAAGATGATATGTGTGATTATCATGCTTGAGATGTTATACATACCTTGATTTCCATATATAAGAACATGATATATTGACCTAATTGTGATTCAACTATAATCTTCATTATTGGATTTGATGTGCACATTGACTATGCAAGACTTATATAGGTGTATGGCTAATGGAAGTTATGTGGAGGAGAATGTCATGGTTATCACTTACTATCTCACTTCATTGTATGGAAGTTTGAGACCTCTTTCCATGTGTTAACCACTTTGCCTAGTCTTTATGATCTAGTAAACCATGTGGCTCATATGAGTGTGTTTACTCCCATATCCATAGTAGTAAATTATTTACTTTTCTTTTGAGTTATGCATTTTTATCTTGTGGGATCCATGTATCCTTGTGTAGAAAGGATAGATTGATTTATTGGAGTGTTTGGCTCCTTGGTTGTTAATATTATTTTGGCCTTATTTAGGATTTGTGTTGAATAGTTAGGTTCAAACCCTTGTTCTTGTGATTTTGGATTTATGATTAAATGCATGGTTTATTTGAGAATAAATTTCATGAACCTTGTAGGTTTAGTATTTAGACTAAATGGTTTATGAGTGATCTTATTGAAAACCTAGTGTGGTCCCTTTGTGTGATTGTGAGCAATCCTTGTGTGGAGCTAAGAGCAAATCATTTATGTGATTTCCTTGTGAGAAACCATGAGAGGATTGTAAGATAAAGTAAATGTGAATCATTTGGTGAGTCTTGAAATAGATCCTTATGTGCATCCTTGAGTCTTGTGTGAGATCCTTGTGTATGCTTGAGAATGTCCTTTATTGGTGGTGTATCCATGGTCCTTCTTTTCCATCACTAGGGGTTGCTTGGAGTGGCATAAATATTTATTACACTTGATGATGGTAATTATGGTAGGGTGGTGAGTACTTCCCTTTGTTAGTCCTCTTCTTGGTTATTCCTCTTATCTTAGAGATGATGTTTCCTTTTGAATATATCTTTGGGAGCTTCGAGAGTCCCTAGTTTAGCAACTTTTATTAGTTGCATTTTGTCAATTTGGAGCAAATTTTAATATTGCAACTATTTATTAGATTCCAAGATTGAATTTTAAATTGATGCTACAAGATATAAATTTTTATTGTAATATTGAATTGATTAAAATTATGGTGGAAATGGATTCATTGATGAACTATGAACTTTATTTGAAAGAGATAAATTTCAGTTTAAATTTAAAAGTTGTCAATTAGAAATTTTAAGGGTTGGCTCTTATTGTCTATTGAATTTATGATTTGATGTGCTATAGGGAAGGTCTATGAGACTTACCTATTATATTTAAGCCTTAGTTGCAAGTGTTAGGTCATTCTTGAGTTAAATGGAGATTGGAAAACTTAGAGGTGTCAGTAGGTCCTTTTATCATTTGAGTGGAGCTTTTTGACCATAGAGATCTCCTAATTGTTTTGTGTCAATTTGAGAAGATAGGGAAACATGCTGAATCCTACTATGTAAATTTTAATATTTAGAAAACATGTTTTTTTGTGAATTTTTAGTAAAATTGTAGTAGTGTCTTGTGAGTTGCAATAGTGCCCTACAAGTTGTGGTTGTGACCCACCAATTGTTGAGGCATCCTACCCATACCATTTATTCGCTATAGATAATTTTAGAAAACTCTTAGATATCATTGTAGATATTTCCATCCTCTTTAAATTTACTTTTGTAGGACTAAATAATGTTGTGTTTTGAGCAAGTTATGTCCATTTCTTTCTGGACTATAATTGTGTGATATCTCCTTGAAAAAGATATTGTGAATGATTTATTTACATTTGTGAAAAAGTCTCGATATTCTATATCTCTATATAGAATCTTGTAATTATTGGATGTGTAATTCTATGGTTTTGGAAATGACATGTGAAATCTAGTCATTCTTACCCTATCTACATAGTAGTTAGTGAACATTGACGTTTTCCTTAGGTTAATTAATGAACAAAACTTGTTTTATACAATTGGATATGATGTTAAAATAAAATTTAAATTATTCTTAACCATATCTAAGCATCATGTATTCATTTATTGCAAGAAGAAACACTTCATCCTTGGTATGATGTAATCTTATAGATCAAGGATGGATTTGTGTATGTAATTGTGGAAATCTCTCTCCCTCCCTTGTAATTAAAGATTGAATGAATAAGATTTATGATTAAATATGTCTAATCTCTCTTTTACACTTGTTAAGTGGTAATGAAGAATGAATTTAGTAAATTAACTTTATGAAGAAACATTGTAGGGTTCTTGTGAAAGTGCTAAGATGGAAATGGCTTGTGTCTTCCTTATTAATGAACCTAAGGAGCGAACCGTCTTGGAGTCTCCTATCATATGTAGTCTTCCACGTACAACATTTTGTTGCATGTATTCTTGGTAGATTGATTTGGTTATAGTTCTCTACTCATGCGTGTTGTGTTTTTTCTTTGGAGAGTGTCACATTGGGATGTTTTACACTCCTCCCTTATTAAGATGATGTTATTTCTCTCCTTGTGTGTATCACCTACACATATATTGTGTGTATCACCTACACATATATTATGTGTATGTATTGGGGTTTACATTAATGCTTCCATGGGGATGGCAACACTTGCATGTGTGTGTGCATTACAACACTACTAGTGTTGTGTTTGTTAATGCAAAAAATTGTTCAATCTAGTTTACCTAGATAATGTCCTTAATAAAATTTTGACATTAAAATCTCTTTTAAGCATTGCAGTTTTCTTTTGGATAGGTCATGAGGTTTTTTTGCAAGATGTCCTTACATGCTACAAGACATACATTTTTTAGTGTTGTAAACTATTGTTAGATAGATCATGTAGTTTTTTTAAGTCATTGCAAGTCATTATTGTTGTATTTCATTATATATTATTACATGATGCTTTTGTAGAATATGTATGCAAAAACACCACTACAAGATAATCCTTCAATACAACAAGAAGAATGATGTAGTTTGATATTGGGTTAGTCATGCAATATGTTATAGGACATTATAAAGGAGATTTCAATTCATTCCTTTCAATTTGTTGCATGGTAATCAAAACTTAGAAGTGACCTATTTAGAACATTTTAAATATGTTAAAAATGGCAAGTGGTGGGAAGGGAGAACAGGCGTGAAAGGTTTTTTTGAAAAATGGTAATGGCAGAAGTGAAGGGAAGGTGGTAGTAGGTGCAGGCAAGGTGGAAGGCACGGAGTTGGTCTCTGGTGGTCTTGCTAATGGTAGCCTCACTGTTGGTGACAGTGTAGTGGACAGGGAAGGTTTCGATGAGGACCCAACTGACGTTGTTTCCTCTGGCACTTTTGTGGGTTGTCTGGCCTCCTTGGAAGTAGAGATTAGACCTCCAGACCCTAGTGGCTCTTTGGGAGTGGTGTCCCCCAAGGAACCTAAGGAGGATGTTCCCAAGAAGGCCATTCTGAAGGTGGTCTTCTCAAACCCGTGGAAATCACTTTTTGAGTCACGGCCTAAAGGAAAAAGTTCAGCCCTATCTCTTTTCTGCTCCTCCGAACCAGGCTCAAGTAAGTTCTCTTTATCAGTTCTTGATAGTGTGGTGGAAAATAAAATTTCTCATATGGATCTATCGTTGGTGGGTAAATTTTTGGGTCCCAGACCTAATATTGAAATTGTGAGATCATGGGCTGGTCAAAAATGGGCCCTGAAAGGGCAAGTAGGCATCGCAACTTTTTAGAAGGGGTTCCTCTCCTTTTCTTTCTCGTGTGAAGATCTACTCAGCACCTTGGCTGGGGGCCCATGGGTTATCGAGAACTCAATGCTGGCTTTGCGAAGGTAGGAACCTAGTTTTGATGCCGTGAAAACCACCTTCAAGGTGGCCCCTATTTGGGTTAGATTCCCAGGTCTGCCTATGGAGTTCTGGGATGAAGAAGTCTTTAAGGGCTTGGCTAGTGCTTTTGGTAGCCTGCTTATGGTTGATCCTATCACTGTCTCTAGGAAGAGGCTTGTTAATGCTAGGGTTTGTGTGTTGGTGAACCAAACTACGAATTTGCCTTCTTCCATTAAGATCAACTCTAAACTTGGTGTCTGGGAGCAAACTATTGAGTTTGAATCAATTCCTTTTGTGTGTTTTCTTTGCAAAAAATATGCCACTGGGCGAAAAACTACCCCTCTAAGAAAGGTAGATCCAACTAAAAGGTTTGGAAAGAGAAGCAAGAAAATGATAAGGAGGAAACCGATTTCTAGATAGAGGAAGCCTCTAAGAATTGGCCTCAAGCCAAAGTTGCAGTTCTAGAGTTGTTGGTGATTATCCCGTTTGTCCCCAAGAATGAAGAACCTCTAGTTCCAGAGCAGGGATCTTTGAAGTGTGCCTTGATCATCTCTAATATTGTTGATCTAGGGTTTAAGGATCTAGTATCTGTACCGGGATCCCTGGAGGGTGCCTGGTTCAATTCTAATAATGATATCCCCCTTACTCCCAAGGGAGAAGATGAGTTCCCTTGCTCTCCCAAGTAATTCATGGAGTCTGCCGAGGATAGTTTGATGGAAGAAATTCCCTTTGTGGAGGTCAAGGGAAGAAAGAAGAAAAAAGGAGCTACCCCACCCCTTAGCTGTGTAGCAACCAGGAGCTCATCCAAGGCTGATGTTGGAACAAAAAAGAGGACACCAGGGAGACCCTCAGCAAGTGCTATTAGAGAAAGAGACAACAAAAAGGAAATAGCAGGAGGGATGCAAAAAACCCTTATGGACTTGTGCTCTAAGAGCAAAAACTCTGGTTTATTACGAATATTCTTTCTTGGAATATCAGGCGGTTAAATAACAGTCATAAACATGACCTCCTGTCTAACCTAATCTAGGATCTCAAGCCAGATATTTTGCTTATTCAAGAAACCAAGATGCAGACTGATAAACTGGACATTATCAAGAACACATTCTTTGTTGACTATGGTCTTCAAGGCTGTAACTCCAAGGGAGCCTTTGGTGGGATAGCCATTCTATGGAACCCTAAAAGTGTATCTGGTTACCTGATTCTAGCAGACTCTAACCAGGTTGTTACCAAGTTTGTTCATAAAAAAGATGACACTGCCTAGGTTATCTCTAACATCTATGCCTCCAATAATAAGAATGCCAGAAAAAAACTTTGGCATAGACTTGGTGTTTTTAGAAGAATGAACCCTAATTCTAAATGGCTTGTTATGGGAGACTTTAATTCAACGCTCAGAGATGATGAGAAAAAGGGTGGCTCTTAGGTGCCCCTAAACTCTAGAATGGACCTGATGGACTTTGTTAATGATGAAGCTTTATTAGATTTGGATCTCAAGGGAGCCAAGTTCACCTGGTCTAACCAAAGAACTGGGGAAAATGGTGCAGGAGCACCTACCTGACAGCTGGCCTCCATGAGGCAGTTAGTTTGTTTTGAGTCTTGTTAATGTTTCCAAGAAGGTCTGATAAGACCAATGCATGTAATAAGGTCATGTTGACCATACTTTACTATTTTTAGCTAGTTTGTTAAGACAGTTGTTATGCTGTAGGTCCGGTTGGATCTCCCAGCCGCCTGGAGAGATTTCCCAACCGCTTGGAGTCGGGTCAGTAGTACTCGCAAGAGATCCTATTTATGCATGAGGATCGGTTGGTTTTAGACATAGATGTTGAGAAGCTAGGTTGGAGAGAGTGAGACAGAGTACTATATTGCATCTTTTGAAATCAATAAAGATCCTGTTTGTGTTCATTTTCTGTTTGATCTCCATTGTGAAATCGATTTGCTGTTTTGGTGGTTTCATGGATTCGCTGATCCATTCCACCGGTTGATTCATCGAATCGGTGGAATGGCTATGTACAGTAGTTTAGGGTTTAGTCTGCATTTTGTGTTCGTTTGCATGCAGGTGTGCAGGATCGTCGTCGAAAGGTGTTGAGGACCCTAGCATGGGTATGTGCTAGGTCGTGCTGGTTGCTAGAGTTTGGAAGATCACCCTGAAAGTAGATCGGGTCATCCCAGGAGGTTCGGCGGATCAAAATTCGCTAAGGTTGGAAGTTCGTCAAAACGGCATCATCAGGATATTTCTGCGTATATCCTGCAGGTACTTCGGGCGTCATCCGAGTAAGTGGAGGTGAGCATGATGTAGTCGATTGCATAAGGTGAATGTGTTTTGGGGTGATCATCATCAGGTGTTGCTGAGGAGGAGCGTATCGGCATAAGGTAGAAGATCGGGTTGACAATTCCTTCGCGGGCCGAAAATGTTAAGTTTGGCCGACAGCAGGATATTGAAGGAACTGCATGTGACGTCATCGTCATCAGGATAATCGTCATCAGGATATCGGGGCAGCAGGATATTGAAGGAGCTGCATGTGACGTCATCGTCATCAGGATAATCGTCATCAGGATATCGGGGTGACGTAAGCATCGAAGGAAGGGTGCATGAGGTTGTCGTCATCAGGATATATGGGAGGAACCGGATGTTCTATATCCTGCTGATGAACATGATGTTGAACATCATGATGATGAAGATAGAGGTTGGCGGTAAGATGAACAGTGATCGTCAGGAGGATGATTGCGCTTGTCGAATATGATGATGCTGCCGATAGCCGAATATGATGATGCTGCTGACAGGCGAAAGGGCGAAGGCTTGTCATCAGGAGGATATCGGTCGGCAGAGAGAATATGATGATGCTGACAGTGTTAAGGGAAATATGATGATGATGATGATGGGTTGCGGACATCCATGCTGTATGTCAAGGTTATAGTGTGGATGCCTCTACATCATAGTGGTATCAGAGCTCAGCAAAAGGTCTGGGCTGTTGTGTGTTGATTCTGTCACCGAAAGGGCAGAAGTAGAGTTGATTCTGTCACTGAAAGGGCAGAGGTAGAGAAGTGAGAGGTTGACAAAATGCCTCCGAAAGGTACTGGTACTGCAAGGGAATTGCAAGAGATGAAGGAAAAACATGCCAGAGAGATGAGGAAGATGAAGGAGCTTGCTGAAGCACTTCAAGCCAGGCTTGTAGCCCTAGAAAAGAACAAAAAGAGGGAAGTGGAAGACAGTGAGTCTGAAGAAGATGAAGATACTGTCAAAGAGTATGAAGAGGTAGCTGAAGATCTGGATGCTGAAGACTAGAGATTTGCAAAACTGTTAAAGGCAGTGCAGAGTGATAAACCTAAGGTAAAGGTTGATGTTTCCAAGTATAATGGAAGTTTGAATGAAGATGAGTTACTGGATTGGATTGCTGCACTTGATAATCACTTTGAATGTGAAGATGTTGCTGAGAATCAGAAGGTAAAGATTGCAAAGACCAAGTTAGGAGGTCATGCTTTGGTATGGTGGGATTATGTACAATCCGAGAGAAGGAAACAAGGGAAGTCAAAGATCACTTCATGGGATAAGATGGTAGCAAGGATCAAAGGTAAATTCTTGCCTAGGGATTATGAGATTCAGATGTTTAAGAAGCTGCAATTTTTAAGGCAGAAGGAAATGGATGTGAAGGCATATACTGAGGTGTTTTATAAGTTGAGTATGAGATCTGATCATCATGAGAATGAGGTAGAAAAGGTGGCTAGGTACTTGGCTGGTTTGAGATTGAACATACAGGATGAGTTAGTTTTAGCTAACCCTAAGAGTGTGGAGGATTGTTACCAAATGGCAATCAGGATTGAAGAAAAGATGAATATGGGGACAAGATAAGTCCATGAGAGGAAGAGGCAGCAATATGAGGGGAAGAGGAGCAGCCCCTACAACAAGGCAAACCAATGAGGGTCAAGAAGACACTGGTAAAGGACAGGGACAGTCTGATTTCAGAGGTGGATGGAAAGGTAATAGAGGCAGATTTGGAGGTGGTAGAGGTTCTACTACATTTTCAGGAAAGTGTTACACCTGTGGTGAGTTTGGTCATCCATTTTTCAAATGTCCAGAAAGCAAAGGTTCATCATCCAGAAATGATAGAACGAATGACAAGAGAGTACAACTTGTGCAAGAAGAGAAAGTAGAGCAAAGTGTGCAAAGTTCAAACACTTATCAAGGAGATTATGGATATCCTGAGGAGGGAGAAGCATTGATGCTAAGGAGAATTAGTTTGCAGGCATCAAAGGATATGATGCAAAGAAGAGCTCTTTTCAAGACCACATGCAAGAGCAAAGGTAAAGTATGTAAGGTTGTCATTGATACTGGTTCAACAGACAACATGGTATCTCAGGAGATGGTGGATAAACTGAATTTGGAAAGGATTCCACACCATCACCCTTACAAGGCATCTTGGGTGAGTGATAGTCAATCACTTTTTGTCTATGAACAGGCATATGTGGATTTTCAGATTGGAGCATATCATGATAGAGTTTTGTGTGACATTTTGCCCATGGAATGTTGTCACCTATTGTTGGGTAGACCATGGCAATTTGATAGGAGGGTGCTGTATGATGGGTATGCTAATACCTACACCATCAAGAAAGATGGGAAGACTATTAGGTTGATGCCATTGCAAGAAGATGCTGCAGCACAGGGGGCAGCCAAAATCATTTTAGTGGGAAAGAAGGAGTTTGTGTAGATGCCTATAGGAGCAGGCATAAAGGCAGTTGAGGACACTGCAGGGAAAGAAGTTGTTAAGGACAACAGGTTGAAGAAAGCTTCAGTTTTGACTGACAGAGGTTAGCAGCAGGTGCAGACACAGGTTTGCAAACAGCAACCAGTTGAGAGGAATGACAAGGATGTTGTCATAGTTGGGACTATTGTTTGTCCTATAAAGGTTGAAAGAAAGATAGAGTTGAACATTGCAGAAGTTCAAGAGGCAGTTCAGACAGAGGTTTTGGTCAGACAACCTGACAAACACAAGGTATGTGAGAGAAGGGCCTACATTGATAGGCATGAGGATTTACTTGCAACAAGGCAAGTTACAGTTCAAAAGTCTTGGAGCAGCCAAGAGCCAGCAGAGGACAAAGCTGGAACAGGTCAGAACACTGACATGACAAAGTGTAAAGGTGGAGGACTTCCACAACCAAACTCATGGGACATGAGTTCTTTTCTGTTGGGGAGTATGGTGCAGGAGCACCTACCTGACAGCTGGCCTCCATGAGGCAGTTAGTTTGTTTTGAGTCTTGTTAATGTTTCCAAGAAGGTCTGATAAGACCAATGCATGTAATAAGGTCATGTTGACCATACTTTACTATTTTTAGCTAGTTTGTTAAGACAGCTGTTATGCTGTAGGTCCGGTTGGATCTCCCAGCCGCCTGGAGAGATTTCCCAGCCGCTTGGAGTCGGGTCAGTAGTACTCGCAAGAGATCCTATTTATGCATGAGGATCGGTTGGTTTTAGACATAGATGTTGAGAAGCTAGGTTGGAGAGAGTGAGACAGAGTACTGTATTGCATCTTTTGAAATCAATAAAGATCCTGTTTGTGTTCATTTTCTGTTTGATCTCCATTGTGAAATTGATTTGCTGTTTTGGTGGTTTCATGGATTCGCTGATCCATTCCACCGGTTGATTCGTCGAATCGGTGGAATGGCTATGTACAGTAGTTTAGGGTTTAGTCTGCATTTTATGTTCGTTTGCATGCAGGTGTGCAGGATCGTCATCGAAAGGTGTTGAGGACCCTAGCATGGGTATGTGCTAGGTCGTGCTGGTTGCTAGAGTTTGGAAGATCACCCTGAAAGTAGATTGGGTCATCCCAAGAGGTTCGGCGGATCGAAATTCGCTAAGGTTGGAAGTTTGTCAAAATGGCATCATCAGGATATTTCTGCGTATATCCTGCAGGTACTTCGGGCGTCATCCGAGTAAGTGGAGGTGAGCATGATGCAGTCGATTGCATAAGGTGAATGTGTTTTGGGGTGATCATCATCAGGTGTTGCCGAGGAGGAGCGTATCGGCATAAGGTAGAAGATCGGGTTGACAATTCCTTCGCGGGACGAAAATGTTAAGTTTGGCCGACAACAGGATATTGAAGGAACTGCATGTGACGTCATCGTCATCAGGATAATCATCATCAGGATATCAGGGCAGCAGGATATTGAAGGAGCTGCATGTGACGTCATCGTCATCAGGATAATCGTCATCAGGATATCGGGGTGACGTAAGCATCGAAGGAAGGGTGCATGAGGTTATCGTCATCAGGATATATGGGAGGAACCGGATGTTCTATATCCTGCTGATGAACATGATGTTGAACATCATGATGATGAAGATAGAGGTTGGCGGTAAGATGAACAGTGATCGTCAGGAGGATGATTGCGCTTGCCGAATATGATGATGCTGCTGACAGGCAAAAGGGCGAAGGCTTGTCATCAGGAGGATATTGGTCGGCAGAGAGAATATGATGATGCTGACAGTGTTAAGGGAAATATGATGATGATGATGATGGGTTGCGGACATCCATGCTGTATGTCAAGGTTATAGTGTGGATGCCTCTGCATCAGAAAATCTCATTCAAGTCAGATTGGATAGAGCCCTCATCTCCATGAACTGGCTTGACTCCTACTCCTATGATTTATTTGCTCTCACCAGGCTAGGGTTTGATCACTTCCTGATTATTCACTCTGCAGACAAAAGGGGCAAGCGGAAGAAATTCCCCTTTAGATTTGAAAAGATGTGGCTGCGTCACCCAGATTTAAAGGAAAAGATCAGAGAATGGTGGAACATTGAAGTGGAAGACATGGCCATGTACAGGTTGGCCAAGAAGCTGTAGAACGTCAAGAGTAATGTGCAAAAATGGAATAGATCTTCCTTCGGTCAAATCTTTAAGGAGAAGGAGATTGTGAAAGGTGAGTTGAATAGGATTCAGAGAGAAATCCAAAATGACGATATGAATCAACAAACCAGGGAGGCAGAGATTGACCTCCTCAATTCCTTCCATAAAATTGTTTCGAAAGAGGAAGACTTTTGGAAACAAAGATCTAGAGCTATCTAGCTGAAAAGTGGAGATCGTAACTCTAAATTTTTCCACTTGACTACTATGAAGAATAGAGCAGCTAACAAAATCAAGAATATCTCTTTGAAGGGCAGGATTATCTCAGATGAAGTGAAAATTCAGAAGGAAGCTAAGCTTTTCTTTTCCTCTCTTCTAAATGTTGAAGGACCTTTGGATCGTAATATGGAAAACACTTTGCTTCAGGTTATTCCCAATGTGATGGACGACAACGACAACAAGATGATGACCAAAATCCCTTCAGAGGATGAAATCAAAGGTGCTGTCTTCTCCTTTGAAGGTAACAAGGCTTCTGATCCTGATGGCTTCCCCCATTTCTTCTTCCAAACCTTTTGGGAGATTATAGCCAAAGACACTTGCAATGCTACTAAATATTTTTTTGAAAGCAAAAGGTTGCTTAAAGAACTTAATTCCACTTTTCTCGTCCTTATCCTGAAGAAGACTAGAGCCAACTCCTTTGCTGATTTTCACCCCATCAGTCTGTGCAATTTGATTTTCAAGATCATTTCTAAAGTTATGGCTTATAGACTCCAAATCCTTCTCCCCCGTCTAATTTTGGTGCAACAGAGTGGGTTTGTTCTGGGAAGACAAATCCTTGACTCTATCATTTTGGTCTAGGAGAACATTCACTCCTTGGGTTTGAATAAGAAAGAGGGCTTCCTACTTAAGCTTGACCTCATGGAAGCTTATGATAGAGTTGACTTGAATTTTCTTACCAGTGTTTTAAGAAAGTTTGGTTTCAATGAGAAATCTCTTCATCTTCTCTGGCAACTTTTCCTTTCTCCTAAGTTCTCTGTCCTAGTCAATGGCTCTTCAACAGGGTTTTTTGTTAGTTCTAGAGGGTTAAGACAAGGGGATCCTATCTTGCCTTTCTTGTTTATCATCATGGTGGAAGTCCTGGGCAGAAATATCTAGAAAGAGGTTCTTCAAGGGAGTTTCAAAGGTCTATGTCCTTTCTCGCTTGGTCCCCCCTGTTCTCACCAACAATTTGTCGATGATACTATAATTATGGGTGAAGCCTTTGTGAAGGAAGATCACATGGTGAGGAGTATTCTACTGAACTATAAAGAGGCTTTGGTTCAGAAAATTAGTTTGCGTAAGAGCTCGATTTTTTTCTTCAATACCCCGGAACCCAGGTAGCTAAAGATAGCTAGTAAAGTTGAATCCATTCCTTCCATATATCTCGGGTTACCTCTTTTTGAGAAAAGAATCCCTGATTCTTTCTGGCAAAGTATGGTTGACAAATTTCATTCCAAACTAGCAGGTTGGAAAGGAGCAATTCTAAGCCAGGCGGGCAAAATTCAGTTGATCAAAGCTTCTCTCCAAAATCTCCCTATTTACTCTATGTCCCTGTTTAAAATTCCTGCCAAAATCAGAGAAAGAATTAAACAAATCCAAAAAAGATTTATTTGGTCTAGAACTGAGGAGAAGAAGAGAATCTCGTTAGTGGCGTGGGATTCACTCTACAAGCCTTAAAGCTCTGGGGGTCTTGGTCTAAGAAAACTCAAGGAATTTAACTTTACCCTCCTGGCGGCCAATGCCTGGCGCTTGATGTCAGAAAAGAAAGAATGGAAGGAAATTGTGAACAATAAATACCTGCGGGGTTACAATAACTTTAGGGAAGTGCGGGATAGTCCTACTTTTCCTGAAGGATCCAAAATATGGAAAAATATCTCTCATTCTAGGGAAATTATCAGAAAAAGGTTCTTTATGGAGGATTGGGGATGGCAGCAAGGTGGACTTTTGGAAGGATCGGTGGTTTGGGAATCCCCTCTCAGCAAGCAAGATTGGGCGAGCCCTTTTGAAGACATTTGTACTACCACTTATGGCTCAAAGGTCAGGGATTACATTACTAAAGGTAGATGGAAGAACTTCACAACTGATAGGCGTATGGTTGAATTCTAGAATAGGTTGAATGTTTTTCATATTCCCCTAGCTAGAAAAGAAGACCAAACCATCTGGTAGGCCACCTCCATAGGGCAATACTCAGTGGCGTCGGGGTTCAAAGAACTTACTCCTATTGTGAAGGATCCTCCCTTTTGGGCTAGATTGTGGGATGACAAACTTATTCCTAAAATCAATATTTTCTTTTGGCTGCTGGCTCAAGACAGGGTGTTTACGTATGATAACTTGTGTAAAAGGGGCTTCTTGCTTGTCAACAGATGCCCCTTATGCCTCAAGAATTTTGAAGACTCCTTCCATCTGGTCCTCTCCTGCCCCTTTTCTCTTGAGCTCTGGAACAAGATTCTTTCCTTGTGGAATCTCAGTTGGACCTTCCCTAACTCCACCAAGGATCTGGTCTCTCAATGGAACTTCCCTGTCACTAACCCTTCCCTTAGATTCTTGTGGTCCCTAAGTATCCCTGACATTGCGTGGGGCCTCTAGAAGGAAAGGAATAATAGAGTCTTCAGAGACACCAACTTAACTCCTGATAATTTGTTTTATAAAGTGGTCAGGAGCATCAAGGAGAATTACAAAGTCAGGATTGAAGAACAACTCTCTCTTGATAAAAGAATTGAGGTTTCTTAGATGGAGAGCAACATATCCAAGAACTGGGACATCACTAAAGATATATCAATACCCTTTAAAAAAATGAAACACTCTAGAGGGAAAGTGGTGTGGTATTTGCCTCCGGAAGGATGGATCAAAATCAACTTTGATGGGGTGGTGAAAGGTAATCCTGGAGCTGCTAGTAGTGGGGGGTGATAAGAGATAATCATGGTAGGTTCATAGCGGCAGTGGCACTCCATCTGGTTACATAGACAAACCACTATGCCAAAGCTGAGGCTGCCTATCATTCTATTGCTTTGGCGCATGCTTTGGGTTTTAGAAAAGTCTGGGTGGAGGGTGACTCTAACAACATCATCAATTGTCTTAAGAGAACCACTAAACCAAGCTGGTCTATTGCGACCTTGATCAAAGATGCTATCATGTTGTTGAGAACTTTTGAGGCTACCTATATATCTCACATTTATCATGAGGGGAACAAGGTGGCAGATGTTTTCACCAACCTAGGAGTTATAAACTATTCAAAGCTCATATGGGAGGAATTTAATTTAATCCTGAGAAATGTTAAAGAGTTGATTAATAATGATGGCTCCCATGGTATAAAACTCGAGATCCTCTATAGAGATCATAATGATCTATAAGGGTTCACAGGCCTCTCCTATCCAGACCAGTCATCTCACATGGATTATGGGTTGGAATAACAACTTTGATATGCTTTTCCTCATTCTTATCTTCACTTCTATTTGCAGAGAGTGTGGTTTCTTCCAGTGTATGAATTCCAGCATAGGGGGAGATAGAAATAGGATTGAACCGTCTTTGTACGAGGGGATAAGGGAAAAGCAGAAGGTCTGGAGTATCTTAGAGGTGGGAGGGTTCACTCTGTTTATGGAAATTCTCCATGGAGCCGACCCTAATGTGACTTCTCTGTTCGTCAAAGGTTATAAGAACAAGAAGGTTATGGCGTATGGGTGGGAATTGGCAATTTCTAAAGACCTTATCGCCATGGTGACGAGCCTTTCAACTAGAGGGAAGAAATTCTTCCATGAGAGGAAACAGAGTGAGGAAGCCCTTAATAACTTCTTCAAAGGCAATGAAAGGGAAAAGATGGTTAAGTTTCAGACTGGTGGGTATAATCGTCTTTCCATCAAACCCATCTGGGCAGAGGTGGCTGAAGTTATTATGAGATATGTTACTCTGGACGAGAGGTATGTGGCCATCTACAATTATCACTTCAACTTGATCAATCACTTCAGACACAGTATGTTGGTTTCTTTTCCCCTCTACCTACTTTCGTCTCTGGAGTTTGGTTTAAAAGAAAATAGCAAAAACCCTAAACTCCTAGTTCTACATGAGAGCCTCATTTTACTTATCATGGAGCACATGAAGAATAACACTCCCAAAAAAGGGATAAAACAAAACCATAGTGCTAAGAAGAAGGGTCAAGTGGTGTCAAGTGAAGAGGAGACTGATTATGAGGATGAGGAGTGGAAAATGGATGATGAAGAAGATGATAGTGAGGCGGAGTCCTCTAGAAAGAAGAGAAAAACTTAGAAGAGGGAAGTTTCCATCTCTTGGTTTGAAGGTTTTAATATGGGTGAAGACTCTGACACCTCTGTTAAGGAGATTATAGACAAGAAGGCTATGCCTCAGAAGAGGAAAACCCCCACTCCTGTGAAGAAAGGTAAAAAATCCATGGAGAAAGAAATTGTTGATGAGGGATTTGTTCAGGGTGTCGGTGGTTCTTCTCAGAAATAGGGGAATAAGCCAAAGTAGGGAAACAAGGATAAGCTGTTTGAGAAGGTTTTAGATGAGCGAATTGTTCAGGGTGCTGGTTGTTCTTCCCAGAAATAGGGGACCAAGATGAAGCAGGAGATAAGGGAGAAGCTGGCTGAGAAGGTTTATGTTAGGGTGGAGGAAACACAAGACAAGACCACGCATATCCCTGATCCTTGTGTAGGCCTCAAATTTCCTGAAATCAATGATCCTTTGAATAACCTCCCTGAGGATTTTGACGATTTGTTGGCCCAAGCGAGTAGCAAAGATTAGGTCAAGGAGGTGTTTGAATTAGTGAAGAATTCTATTAATTCACAACACAAAATGATGAAGTGGTTCTTCCTAGAAATTAATAGATCGACATCAAGCTCCATTTGATGCAGGAAAGCTTGGGAAGTGGTATCAACACTACAGTTGAGTAGGACACCCTTATCTTCAGAAATTGGGATGCCATTCCTAAAATGGAGGAAATGGACCATGAAATGAATAGGATGAGAGAATAATTCAAGACTAGGATCCAGTTCTTGGAGGAGAAAATCATAGAGGTGAACAACTTAGATAAAATCATCAACATCAGTAAACTCACCATTCAGAACAACCTCAACAGGATGAGAGTGCTGACTGAGAAGCTCAAGGAACTTAGACAAGAGCAGTTCAAGGATTTTAATGCTAAGGATATCATGAATGTTGAGGATCTAGGTATTCAGGATAAGGGTGATGATACTAAAAATACTGGTAAATAGGTGGCAACTGAGGACATAGGTGGACCTTCGACCCGCACTAGAGGAAGAAACAAAAAGCAGTTTGAAGCTAAAAAGAAAGAGGTCATGGACTTTGCCAAAATGCATGAGGCATTTTATGAACAAGAATTAGAAGCGGTCGAGACTCTCAAGATGATGAACTAGTTTAGTTTTATCTATTCTCTTTTTTGGCTACTCTTTCTATGCTTTAGTTGTTTGGTAGCTTATAGTTGGTTGTCGGTTGGCATGCTACTTTTTGTATGCTTCCTTTTGTTAAGGGTTTCAGGGTCCCCTTTCAAAACTTGTTTGACCATATTAATCAAAAACATTTTAAATATGCTTGTTTAGTGATATCATTCTAGGTTTGTGTTGGTCTATTGCAGGCCTTAAGCATTATCTTACCTGCTAGTTGTTAGAATGAGATTTTTTGTGATCATTCTTAAATAGAAGAACCAAGGGTTCACCTTCTCTGGGATGCCACCTGTCATGAAGTTTAAATAAAGGTTAAGATGATTAAAGTGGAAACATTTATATAAAAATTAGATTCATGATTTGAAACTTGAGATAATGTTATATGTTTGAGGAAATTAAAAGTTGCTAGTAATTAAGGCTTCAATAAAAAAAATTGTTTACTCATTTTTGAGAAGTTTTCTTGAGTAGGAATTTTTAGGACATTACATTTGTGAATAGGTTTCTATATAAGACAATAAAATAAATCTTTCTTCAAAGGTAGAATTATTGTGGGCATGGTTGTTGACCATGTTATTTTTGCTTCCATTCAATAATTAAAAGGAAGTACATTCAATTTACTACATTAACCCAATGAGAAGAGATGTCACAAGTTATCTGATCTATAAAATTTCTAGCAATATTTTGGCATAAATAGCACATAACAAGAATAACAAAAAGAACCACATGAGAGAGAGAGAGAGAGAGAGAGAGAGAGAGAGAGAGAGAGAGTAAAATACCAAGCTTTGAGCCTTAACATGGAGATCAACACTCTCAACCAAGGAGGAAACCATGTAAGATATGACCTTCTTTTATAGTAGTGAGAAACCATTGTTGTTCTCACCATGAGACTGATCCAAGAACAAATAAGTGCCACACATCCCACTTCATGCTCCTCCATATATCCTCAACAAGGAACTCAAGACTCCAAGTGCTTACACCAAGATTCATTGACAATGAACATGTACAATATATGAATAACCTCCATCCCAAGCCTTCTATTTATAGGTAGAAGAGAAACAAGCTAGGAAAAACTTATTAAAATCTTTCTAACCACTTTTTCTACCATTATTTAATGCCCCTAGCACCAATAATCAATACACCCAATGTGCCCATTTGTATCTACATAATGGGTGCCCAAGTATGCCACCAAGACAAGTGACAATGTGTTCTCCAAGACACCAATATTACTCCCTCCAAGCGTAGTGTCCAATTTTCTATTTGACTTGTAATATGTGACCTAAGCATTAAATACTTTTTACAATATTCAATGCATTTTACAATGACCAACAATTAACTACATTCCTCAAATGAGCCCAATAAACTATGTGCTCACTAAACCATGACCCCCAAATGCTAAATTTATTTCCTCTAATGTACCACCAGCATCAAATACATTTGTAATGTTACACATAACAATCCCCTAGGAAGATCTTGGGCTCTCCCAAAGTGTGGCACCCAATTTTGACATGGGCTACAACTTTACAAAATATATAATATTTATACGCAAGGTGTACAAAACCCTGTCCCAACAAGAATTACATCGCTACTATCTTGAAAGGGTTGGAACATTTTACCATCAATTATTAAACTAGCTTAGATTATCTAAGTTTTCTATTTTAAATCTTGGTTTTATGCATTACAAAATAAAAATAACATAGATTCCTTAAGGTTGATATATTGAAATATATATAATTTAGTTTTATTTCAAGCTCATAATTCTTGAAAAATAATTTTAGTTAGCCAAGCTAAGTTTAATAAAATCATTATAGTGCCTCAACTTTATTTTATCATAATTGAATTGTTGTTCCATTTTTAAGTTATCTTAAGATGACCTTAATGAGTATCCATTAAATTATATACATTTTTTCTCATGTATGTGTTAGTGTAGTTTTTTATTTTCCTAGTGGGTTATGTTATTTCCCTATTTCCTAAGTTTTTCCTACACTTTTATTAAGCTTGCTTAGGTTAAATAAAGTGAGTTTAATTAGTGAGTGGGTGATTTAAGGTGTCAGCATCCTACAAGGGAGGTGGCATCTTCTATCTTAGGAAGATGCTCTTGCCATCTTTAGCCCATATAGTGGTCTCTCCCTATTGGTTGATTTTGCCCCCTCTCCCCTCTTCCTAGTCTATATAAACTCTCTACCTAGCTTGTATTTTAAAATTTTTGCTTTTGCATCCTCTTAATGCTATTTTTCTTCTGGAGCATTTGCATTACTCTTGTGAAGACTAACTTTGTGTTTTTATGTTAATTTTGTATCATTTGCTTCATAGTTTATTAATCTATTCATTGCATTGATTTTCTGGGTTATTCATATTTTCATATTCTAACATGGTATTAGAGCTATTCTAGTGTAGAATAGATTTTAGTTTCCTTTTTGAGAGATTCATGGGGGATAATAAGCTTTTCTTGTAGGTTTTCTTAAAACCCAGTATGCTCTTCTCTTGCATCTTCTGATGATCCAGAGAATCATAAAAGTTTGATGAAAATATTTTAACCTATGAGATTTTATACTTGTACTTTTTGAAATATGGGTGTTTATAGCATTTTGGTAATCCCGGAGCTTTCTCAATGTTTCCATAGCATATAGAAGGCTTGAGAAAGTCAGATCTGGCTTTCGTTTCATCGAAATCGAAGATCAAAAACTCAAGTTGCAAATAGGGGTTTTACAGAGTGGTTCCAACATATTGCTCAAAATTCAAGCATTTTGAGGCTAAACAAACCTTTCCGTTGTGTCCAAAAGGCCCAAAACCCCCATTTTCATATAAAGTTTGTCTAGATCGAATACTGAGAGCTTCAAAGGAAGTTTCTCCTTTTCTAGTAGTTGTACGACCATGAATAGTGTCATGAACAGTGTTTCAAGCAATGAATAGTGTTTTTAGGCCACACACAGTGTTTTAGGGTGTAAACAGTAAATTAAAGCCATGAACAGTGTTTTCAGGTCATGAATAGTATTTTCAGCCTTTACCCCTCACCATTGAAGTTTTCAATTGTGCATCCAAACTCTAGAAGGCTTGTTCTTAGCCATACGAAGGATTTGTTTGGCACAATTTTTTTGTTGTGCTCTACATTGTGGTGAAATTAGTTTTTTGATTTGATGCTTCAGTTTTTCATAAATTGAATATTCTTCTAGTTCTTACTGCGTAATTCTCATTTTTAGACCTTCTAGGAGCCATAACTTATGCAAACAGACTCTTTTTTAGGTGTCATTTTTCCAAAATTTGTATTTTTCTATGTACTCCACATTGGTTCTCTCACATTGATCTCATATTGAATTTGAGTTGTAGTTTTAGTGTTTGGTCATTTTGGGCCCTGTAAGAGTCTAAAAATCTAAGATTTGCATTGTAAATCGTGCTAATTATAAAGTGCCAACATTGTAGTTTCTGGGGGGGGTCATTTCAAAAACTAGTGAAAAGGGGGGGTGTACTCGAGTTCTCTTCTTTTTAGCACTTCATTTTTGTTAGGGTTAGCTAGCAGAAGATATCAATTAAATGCAAATAAAGATTAAACAAAGGAATGAAAAATACACAGAAATAATAATAGCGAGAGACAAGTTTTAACGTGGTTCACCCAAACTCGGGCTACATCCACCAATAGAGAGTCCAATATTATTATCCAGTAAATCAAACCGATTACAACCAGCAATCCCTACAACTCAATACCGTTGCAAATGCTACAATACAATATCTAACCAAAACCCTAACCCTTAGCTACTTTTATCAAGCCTTATGTCAGTTACAAAAATAGGGTTTTTTTATGTCGGCTCAGGAAAAAAAATTTTGGGGGCTGCACCCCCGAACCCCAGTGAGAATACATGGCTAGTGTATAGTACTTTCCTGATCAGTCGCCACCTACCAACAATCTCCCACTTGGAGACTGATCAGGCTCCACACCAAACAATCTCCCACTTGGAGACTGATCCTGGATGACCCCGTTGCGTGTGTAGCTCCCACTGGAAATAAGCACCCTGGACTCTATTGTTCTGATTTTATTGATTCAATCTTGAAGACCAACTGAAGCTGAAGAGGAGCTCAGCTTCTCCCTTGTCACTACCTTTGTAAACATATCCGCTAGATTTTCATCTGTATGTATCTTTTCCAGCCTTAACTGTCCATCATCCAACACCGACCGAATAAAGTGATACCTCAACTATATGTGTTTGGTCTTTGAATGCAAGGAAGAATTCTTTGCAAGATGTATGTCACTCTGACTGTCTGTATTGAAAGATTGCAACCATATCATTTCCTTGCTTGCCTCTATTGTAGCTACATACTCTGTCTCTGTGGTGGATAAAGAAACCACCTTTTGCAACCTGGAAATCCAACTCACTGCTATCCCACCTATAGTAAAGACATAACCTGTAGTATTCTACCTGGTATCAATATCACCTACCAAACCTGAGTCTACATAACCTGCTAAATCAGTATTAGAGACCCCAAAACATAAGTGTTTATTGGATGTACCTCTCAAATATCTGAGAATCCTTTTTACTGTATTCCAATGCTCCAATCCAGGATGACTCATATACCTGCTTACGACTCCTACAGCATGTGCAATATCTAGTCTCGTGCATACCATGGCATACATTAAACTTCCTACAGTTGAAGCATATGGTACCTTAGACATTTTTTCTTCCTCCTCTTATGTCTTTGGACACATCTCCTTAGTCAATTTCAAATGACTAGGCAAAGGTGTGTTGACAGCTTTTGCATTCTCCATATGAAATCTCTACAACACCTTTTCAACATAAGCAGCCTGAGATAGAGTCAATTTTTTGTTCTTCCTATCTCTACAAATTTTCATACCAAGGATTTGTTTTGCTGCCCCCAAATCTTTCATAGCAAATGATTGCGCTAGCTGCTATTTTAACTCTCTTATGTGATCCATGTTAGACCCAGCTACAAGCATGTCATCAACATATAAACATAAAATAATGTAGCTATCATTATCCAAACTCTTAAAATAAACACAATGGTCAGAATTACATTGACTATAGCCTTTCTCAGCCATAAAACTATCAAATTTTAAGTACCATTGCCGAGGTGCTTGTTTCAGGCCATACAAACTCTTCTTCAATCTGCACACTAGTTTCTCCTTACCTTTGACCTCAAATCCTTGGGGCTATTCCATGTATATCTCCTCCTCCAAGTCACCATGGAGAAAGGCAGTTTTCACATCTAGTTGTTCCAAATGCAAATCTTCATCAGCCACAATACTTAAAATAATACGAATAGAAGTCATCTTGACAACCGGAGAAAATATCTCATCAAAATCAATGCCTTTTTTCTATGTAAATCCTTTTACAACTAACCTGGATTTAAATCTTTTCTTACCTCCATCTTCCTCTTTCAGCCGATAAACCCATTTCTTTGGTAAAGCCTTTTTACATGCAGGCAACTTACATAATTCCCAAGTCTGATTTTTCAGCAAGGAGTCCATTTCTTCTTTCATTGCAATCTCCCACTGAACCTATGTATCCACCTACATAGCTTCATCATACCCTTCTGGTTCACCAGCATCTGTTAACAAAATAGAATACAAAGAGGGAGAAAACCTTTTAGGAGGTCTACTTAGCCTTGTTGACCGTCTAACATTCACTAGAGTTTGTGGTATTTCTTGTTGTTGTTGCGGAACATGAGGAACCACTAGAACATCACTATTTGGAGTATCATCTAGCACCACATAATCCTTTTCTTTCTTCTCATGCTGCTGCAACTGATCTTTGTACAACACCTTCTCATTGAATACAACATCCCTGCTTCTCACAATTTTCTGATTTTCAAAATCCTAAAGCCTATAACCAAATTCATCAATGCCATATCCAACGAAGGTACAGTTTTTTGATTTTACATCTAGTTTGGTTCTATTTTCAGAGTGTACATGTGCAAATGCTTCACATCCAAAGGTTTTGAGAAAAGAATAACTCACCTTCTTACCTGTCCATACTTCCTCTAGAATAACACAGCCCAAAGGAAATGAAGGACCTCTATTAATTAAATATACAGTGGTGTTGACAGCCTTTACCCACATGTTTAAAGGCAGCCCAGCATGCAATCTCACTGTCCTTGCATGCTCCATTATTGTCCTATTGATGCATTCAGCCACTCCATTTTCCTGTGGAGTCCCTAGAACCGTTATCTACCTACGAATTCCATTAAAGGAATAATAATCCTCAAATTCTTTGCTGCAATACTCACCACCATTATCAGATCTGAGACATTTTAATCTTTTACCCATCTCATTCTCAACCAAGCTTCTCCATTTCTTAAATGTTTCAAATACATCAAATTTCTGCCTGAGGAAATAAATCTAAACCTTCCTAGTTGCATCATCTATGAATGTAACATAATACCAAGAGCCACCAAGACAAGATACTTGAGCTGGTCCCCATACATCTATATGTACAAGCTCCAACTTTTCATCTTTCTTTTGCTTCCCATCCTTTAGAAAACTAACTCTATTTTGTTTTCCATACACACAACTTTCATAGAAATCCATATTAATACATTTCAGACCTGGTAAAACTTTCTTAGAATGAAGTACCTTCATACCTTTTTCACTCATATGCCCAAGTCTGTTATACCACAGTGTTGTCTCAGAACCTGTAGCAACTGTTTCAGTCTCTTCTTGCGAACCTGCAACAACTGTTCCTGAACCTGTTTATTTTTTCTCTGCAACAACTAAAATAGAAGGAACAATATGACCTATACAAAGATATAGGGTGCCTACTTTCACACCTTTTGCTACTATTAAGGCACCTTTTGAAACCTTCTAATTTTTATCAGTAAATGTAACAATGTAACCTTCTTCAGCTAGCTGCCCTGCTAAAATTAAATTCCTACTGAGCCTTGGAATTTACCTTACCTCTTGTAGTAGCCAATGATTCCCATTCTGCAACTTAATCTTGATTCTTCCCTTTCCAACAATTTGACAGGGTTCGTTATCTCCCAAATAAACTAGCCCAAAATCCCCTTGGACATAGTCAAGAAAATAACTTCTATGGGGCGTAGCATGAAATGAGGCCCCTGAATCTAAAACCCATGAATCATTAGCATTATCTAGGGAAAGAATCAAAGCATCATCTTCAAATTTATTACTTACCACATTTGCCTCCTTATTTCCTTCTTGTTTGTTTCCTTCTTTATTTTTTCGAGACCAACAATCTTTCTTCAGATGACCTAGTTTCCCATAGTACCAACAATCCTTCTGTCCTCTAGTTTGAGATCTCTTATCCTTTGATTTTCCTTGTGACTTCCCATGAACTCCAGAACCTTTTCCTCTCTCCTTTGATCTGCCCCTGCCTTTTGCATTCAAAACACTACCTGATGTGGACCCTCCTGAGCTTTTCGGTCGCATTTCCTCACTAAGGATAACACCAAGAACATCATCAAATTTCAAAGTGTTTGAACCAGAGACAGAGTTACTTACAACCATTACCAAGCTATTCCATCTTTCTGGCAAAGAACATAAAACCAAGAGAGCCCTCACCTCTTCATCAAATTTCACTTTTTGAGGCTGAAGGTTTTTCATACAATTTAGCCAAATCTTTCATCAGTTTGTCTATTGTCATCACTTCTGTTATATTAAACACCATAGATGGTGCCAGGCACAACCGAATGGTTCCCAGTGCCTTTCTGTCCAGAAGATTCCAATCCTCATTCGTCATTCCTGCCAGTTTCTTGGATACTCCTTCCAATGGCCTCCATCAATCCTTCTGATAGAGTTAATCCTCCATCTGCATCTTCCATAACTGATAGTTCTGCCCATTAAATTTATCGACCTTCAATTTACCCTCATCCACCATTGCTCCCACTCAACTGTGAGACCTTCCTGTAGATGATAATTGAACACAACCCGCTCTGATACCACTTGTTAGGGTTAGCCGACAGAAGATATCAATTAAATGCAAATAAATATTAAACAGAGGAATGAAAAATACATAGAAATAATAACAGCGAGAGACAAGTTTTAACATGGTTCACCCAAACTTGGGCTACATCCACCAACAGAGAGTCTAATATTATTATCCAGTAAATCAAACTGATTACAACCAACAATCCCTGCAACTCAATACTGTTGCAAATGCTACAATACAATATATAAACCAAAACCCTAACCCTTAGCTATTTTTATCAAGCCTTATGTCAGCTCACGAAAAAAATTTGGGGGCTACGCCCCCGAATTCCCGTCCTGGCCCATCCCGGCCCGTCCCCAAACCCTGGCGAGGATACATGTCTAGTGTACAGTACTTTCCTGATCAGTCATCACCTACCAACAATTTTTACATTCTCTACATCATGGATCAAACAACAATACCCATCTTAACTCGTTACAACTACTTTGAGTGGAAATCATGCATGAAAATATATTTAAGGAAAGTTGGCTTGCATAAGATAACAATGGGACTAGAAATTGAGCCTACTAAAGATAAAGATAAACCTAAGTGGTTTAACAAATATGATGAGGCATATGGAACATTGTGTTTGTCTGTTTCGCCTAATTTTCTCTTTCATATTGAGTCTTTGAATTCTCTACATGAAATATGGACAAAGCTAGAAACACTATTTGGTACACAAGATTCAATGAGGGGTCATATGTTGGAAAATGAACTAATTAGTCTAAGTCCAGGCAACTTCAACACAATTCAGGGTTTCTTCACAAAATTGAAATCACTAAGGCTACAATTAAAACAATGTAGAATTAAAAAGAAATATGAACAACTGATTATTAATATTTTCTCTAAGCTAAGTTCAGAATATTCTATATTTGTTTCTACCTTCTATGCTACTAGGGGTGCACTCGGTACTCGATTCACCATGGCATCTTTGGATGACTTTGCTATCTCTCTCACATGGGAGCAGGATAAGCTAATCCAAATGGACACTCTAAAATCCTCTAAGTCACATGTCTTGGCTGCCAATCAAGGAACAAAAGAACATACAGGACAAAGTAGTAATAATAAGGATAAGAAACAAAAGAATAGCAAGGAGAAGAAGGATCAGAAACCAGCTACCCCAAAAGTAGCTAATGAGACCCAATATTCTAATGGCAACAAGCCTAAGAAAGAGAAGGTCATATGTGCCTATTGTAAAAGACCCGATCATGGTGAACATAAATGTTTGAAGAAATAAATTGATCACTTGACTCACATTCTTGAGAAGAATAATATCAGTGTTCCTAAATCTATAAAATAGAGTTCTAATGAGGGATCTAACAAGGCAAAGGATAAAAACAAGGGGAAAGGAAAGGACAAGGCCCTTGTAGTAGTTGTTTCACAACCATCCACTCGGGTTCTTGATTCAGGTGCTTCACACCACATGACTTCATCTAAGGAAGAACTTGCATCCTTCCAGCCATGTACTATGCCTTCTATTTTGATGGGTGATGACATTCCTTCTGAGGTGTGTGGGAGAGGGTCTATTAATGTGGGGGATGGCACATTCCATGATGTTCTTTGTGTTTCCTCATTATCAACTAATCTCCTATTAGTATATCAGATCACTCACACAGATTCAGGCAAGTAGGTTGAGTTTACTCCTAATTCAATGGTGATTCATGAGTTGCATACTGGTTCTATAGTTGCAGTTGGGAGAGTAGATCATCAATATCAACTATATTTGTTTTATTACTTTATTCCTGATCCTCCTTTGGCCATCTTAACTTTCACTACTTGTAGCAGATCAACCAGCAGAGCATGGTCACAGGGTTGCCTTCAGTTCAGTTTTTAGGTGGTGTTTTCCAAGGTTGCATTCTTGGTAAGCATCCTAAGAAAAAATTTGACAAAGGTAAGGCATGGAGAGCTTCAAAAATATTGGAGTTAGTTCACAGTGATTTGGTTGGTCCATTTCATCATCCATCCTTCAACAAAGCTAGATTTGTTCTAATTTTCATTGATGAATTTTCTTGATATACTTGGGTGTACTTTCTCAAATATAAGTCTAAGGTATTCTATCACTTTCAGGATTTCAAAACTTTTGTAAAGAAGCAATCGGACAAAGCCATCAAAGATTTGTGCACTGACAATGGTGGTGAATATGTCAACCATCATTTTGAGCAGTTTTGCACTTCAGAGGGGATTGATCTGCAACATTCAGTTCCATACACTCCTCAATAGAATGGTGTGGTAGAATGAAAGAATAGGTCCTTAAAGGAAATGGTGAACTGCATGATTCACTCCAGATCTCTTGCACCATAGTATTGGACAGAGGCCATTAACTGTGCTTGTTATATCCAGAACCGTGTTCCTCACTGATCCTTGAAGGGATTCACTCCTTTTGAAGCTTGGAGCGGTTGGAAACCATCAGTTAAGTACTTCCAAGTTTTTGGTTCTTTTGCATGGGCCCACATTCCTGTAGAGAAATGTAAGGCCTTGGATCTGCAGAGTAGACCTTGCATTTTGTAGGCTATCCTGATGGTGTGAAGGGTTATCAGTTGCTCCACCCTACTACTCATGAGCTGTTCATAGAGAGGAGTGTCAATTTTGAGGAGGGCTCTTCAAGTTCAATTCCTATCACTTCTCCACCTCCTTCTACTTTGACATTGGATTCACTTGGGCTACATGATAGATCTTATAATGAGTTAGATTCACCTAAGTAGGAGTCTTCTACCTCCACTTCCAATGTTGAGAGTGATTCAAAGGATTCACCTCCTTCCTCTCATAGTCATCATTTAGAGGGTGATGAATCTCCTCTAGATTCTTTGACTTCTAGTCCACTTTGGGCTAGATAGAGCTTACAGTTTGTAGGCGATTGGGTTGGGGATCCATCAGACACAAGGTGGATTTGTTCATAATTCCAGGATGCTCCACATGTCTTCATTGCTACTGTCTCTAATCCACAGTCCTTTCGAGAGGCTTCTAGTATTTGTGAGTGGGATACAACTATGCAGGAGTAGTAAAGTTCCTTGATGAGGAACCACACTTGGGATCTTGTCCCTCTTCCTAAGGGATGAAAACTTGTTCAATGTAAGTGGATCTATTGAGCAAATTTTGCCACATATGGGTCAGTTGATAAGCATAAGTCTTTCCTATTCACCAAAGGATTCTCCCAAGTTTTTAGGATTGACTATTCTGAGACTTTTACACCGGTTGCCAGAATGAACTCCATTCAACTTGTTCTTACCATTGTTGCAGCCAATCGTTGGGGAGTACATCGGATGGATGTGAAGAGTGTTTTTCTTCACGGTGACCTTTAGGAGGAGATATACATGGAGTAGCCATAGGGATTCATTTAGGATTATTTGCTTGTGTGCCACCTTTGGAAGTCTCTCTATGGCCTTAAATAGGCTCCTCAGGCCTGGTATGCCAAGATGAACTCCTTCCTTTTGACAGTTTGGTTCACTAGGTGCCATTCTGATCCCAATGTCTACATTTTTCAACAAGATGATTCACTCTTACTTCTAGTCCTATATGTTGATGACTTGTTGATTACAGGGAGTTCTTCATCTACCATTGGGGTAGTCAAAACTGCCCTCCATGACAGGTTTTTGATGATTGACTTGGGCTTGTTGCATTAAATTCTTAGGATTGAGATCTTCCAATTTGCTTTTGAGATCACTATCTCACAGTCCAATTATGCTCTAGATTTGCTCTCAAGGTTTCATATGGTTGATTGTAAGCTTGTTCCAATTCCCTTTCTTTCTAGAGTCAAACTTGAGGCTCAATGTTCTTCACCATTTGTTGATGACACTTTGTATCGACAGCTTGTTGGGAGTCTCATTTATCTGACTCATATGAGACCTGACATTTCATATGTTGTAGGCATGGTCTCTCAATTCATGCAGGAGCCCCATGAGCTACACTAGAAAGCAGCCAAGCAGATACTTTACTACATTCAGGGTACTCACAGTTTTGGGATTCACTATGTAGCGGGCATTGATCTTGACTTGGTGGACTACATAGATTCAGATTGGGCAGTCAATTCTCAAGATTGCAAGTCTACTTTAGGTTATAACTTCTCACTTGGTTCAGGTCATGGTTGTTGGTCGAGCAAAAAATAATCTACAATTGCTCTATCTTCTACTGAGGCTGAGTATCAGGGGGTTGTGAATGCCACCACTCAAGCCATTCAGCTTTAGAATCTTCTCACTGAGTTTTGTATCTAGATCATATGGCCACCAGTCATATTTTGTGACAACTAGAGTGCCATTCAGATCTCATAGAATCTGGTCCATCATCAGTAGACCAAACACATTGAGGTCCACATGCACTACATCTAGGAGTTCATCCATGGCCACATCATCAAGCTTCTCTACTATCTGACTTCCAAGTAAATTATTAATATCTTCACCAAACCCTTCACAAAAAGCAAGTATCTTCATCGGTGAGCTTTGTTGGGAGTATAGGAGGATTTATCTTCTGGGGGGGCTACTCAGTCCTTTTACTTAGAGTCCTAACTCTCTCTACTATGGGGGGTCTTTTCTCTCTCTATTTGGGGGGGATTTTCTCTCATTTCTTGGGGGCGCCTCTTCTCTTTGGGGGGATTTTTTATCATGGGTACCTCATCAGGCTTCATTTGTTGGGACCCATCTTTTCACCCACCTAAGATGTGCTTAAGGGGGGTGTTAGTGTAGGTTTTTATTTTCCAAGTGGGTTATGTTATTTCCCTATTTCCTAGTTTTTTCATACACTTTTATTAATCTTTCTTAGGTTAAATAAAGTGAATTTAATTAGTGAGTGGATGATTTGAGGTGTTGGCATCCTACAAGGGAGGTGGCATCTTCTATCTTGGGAAGATCCTCTTGCTATCTTTAGCCCGTATAGTGGCCTCTCCCTATTGGTTGGTTTTACCACCTCTCCCCTCTTCCTAGTCTATATAAACTCACTACCTAGCTTGTATTTTGGATCTTTTTCTTTTGCATCCTCTTAATGTTGTTTTGCTTCTGGAGCATTTGCATTACTCTCGTGAAGACTAACTCTATGTTGTTATTTTGATCTTGTATCATTTAATTCATAGTTTATTAGTCTATTCATTACACTAGTTTTCTGGGTTATTCATCTTTTCATATTGTAACAATATGTTAGTATTTATCACAAGGCAATAAAAGGAGCACTTAAATACAAAAAACACCTCAAAGCATTTGTTAGTATTAGAGGAACAACAATACAATCCACCACTTTGGGATTCTAACCCTCTAGACTCTTCCACCATTATAAAATATTTTAAGAGTGTAATTCCTTATAAGTCACCCTTGTTTCAATTTCTTACTGATGTGGAATTTACCTAGTCACAACCCAATCATGTTTATACAATAAGTAATGGAAGGCTTCCATAAGCATTTTTACAAACTAGTATGATGATAAGTATCACAAGACAAGGGGACCTACTTAGCATATGGAAGCCTTCCATTATTTTATACAAGAAATGATTGGGTTGTAATTAGGCTAGGTGAATTATAAGACCTGTATTAGATGCTTCAAAACAAACCAGTCAAATCCTTGATGATGGATCATAGAGTGTGATCTAAAATGTTAATGCAAACAACATAAACATAGTTATTTATATAAGTAATTTTACTCAATATACTTGGACTATGAAAATATCATGTTTATCATAGTCAAATCTTGGGTTGTAATGGATTTAATCCCATGTTAGTAAGAACTATAAGACAAAGACATCTTATAAGATATTAAACTTTGTTAATGAGAATAGAACCAAGGGGATAAAAAGTATACAAGTCTTGAAATATTTTGAGATGCACATGTATTAAGTGGGCTCAATTACAATTACATGCTTCAAAATTGACTAATCAAATTCTGTCTTCCATTATTATTAGGTTGTACTTGGGTTTACCCCACATTAGTAAGAATTGTAAAACATTGATGACTTATATAATATTAAACTTTGCCAATAAAAGGCCATCGAATAAAAGATCTATGTACAAGTAAATGAAAACCTCTATAAACAAACTAAGCTAAGCACAATCTATTCAATTTACACCTGCATGCAACCTCTAGATTAGGCATAAAGAAACTTGTAAACATAAAGAAAGTTCTCATCCACAAGCTCCTTTGATGTACCACCAATGGTGGTTGTTTCCAAAGATTAGTTGTGGTTGAGAGAAGATATGTTAAGTGTTCAAATTGACAACATTACATTACATTCAAGTGATTGATTGAAAATGGCTTGTGGAGGGTTCTATTTATATATTTTTGGATGGGTGGATAAAGGGTTACGACTAATTGGAAATATCAATGGTTGAGGATGCTTGAGAGGATTGGAGGCATGAGGGACCTCCAAGTCTTACCTTGTGGTAGGTGCACAAGTGGTGGTCCAAGATTTAAGGAAAATCAAGGGGTGGAGGATTGTCTTGGAGAAAGTGTATGGTGAAGATCCAAAAAGTAGATTTTTTGAGGGGTGTGCAAATTCTTTCACATGCCTAGGTACTAGTCATGTACAAATCAAAGCCATACCTTTGACCCATGTACATTTTAGGAACTTGTGCAAGATTTACCTTGATTGATGATGCTTTAGAATGTGCAAATGATCATGGAAGGTAATGATTTGATTTGGTCAACTAATGATAGATGGATAAAATAGGAATTAAACATATAGGAATATTTATTTAATTTTTGGGATGGGGATGGATGAACCTAGTTATATAAATATTTGAATTTATTTAACTAAGGTTGGACTATAGATGAAGGATTGATTAATTAAATAAATAGTCTTAATTTATTTAATTAATGTTGGAAGAAGAATTGAAATAATTAATTAATTAAATAAAATTTATTTAATTAATATAAAAGAATGATCAAGTGATGCACTGATGATGACAAAAATAGTGTGAGACAATTTTAGGTGTCTGTATTTTGCCCATCTTTGAAATGGATTTATAATAATATCATTTCAATGAAAAATAAAATATAACACTTTGTGAAGAGGAAAGGGTGACAAGATGCCCCAGTTGGTTGGAAAAAATGATAAATTAGGATGCAAGGATGATGCCCTCTTGAGAGGTTAGTTGGGTGAAAAGAGCAAGGATGAGCTCTCAAAAGAAGAAATAGATTAAAAAATATGATACATGAAGAAAAATGAGGAGCAACGGAAGAAGAATGAGTGAAAAAGGCCCAAAAATGAAGAAATGGGGTGAAAATGAGTGGAGGGGTGAAACTTTTGATCATAGGGGGATTTTGATTAGGGGTGTATAAATAATCTTGGGGATGAAAATATTTCATTTTTACTCTCATCTTTAGAAGAATTGGAGCTTAGCAAAGAAAGAGAGTGAAGAAGATACAGAACATGCCAATCCATGAGCATCAAGTGGAGCAAGTTTGGATGTATAGGCAACCAATAGGTATAGGGGCACTAGTATGTATGGTCTATCCTAACTTTAGGGCAATTTTTGAGGCATTTATTGCTAGTTAGGAGGGGGAAAGAAGGTGGGGACATGCACACCAATTCATAAAAGTCATGGTTTAGCATGTGTGGTATGGATTAGCACATGTAGATTGTTTTGGCATGTGCATGGGATAGATCATTGCATGTGCCACAAAGTGGTGCATGCACTAAAAACTATGTGTATCCATGTTTTAGCATGTCCATCATGGATTAGTGTGTGGGTGGGGTGATTTGGTGCATGCATAGAAAAGTGCATGTGTGTTGAAAAAGTGGTGCTTATGTCTAGGATAGAAGATCTGGTGAAGTCTGACATGGATTCTTATTTGATGAAAGAGAAACTACTGCCCCTAGTGGCATAGGAGGAGGTTGATGGTGCTTCAAATTATAGAGCATTAGGAGGAGCATTACTAAGGGTGCCTCACTTAGGTTGGACTATGGTATATCTTGTAGATGATGGTGATTAGAGCACATCAAGCCATGCTAATAGCCTTGGCAAAGAGGTGGTGCAGACATGTGAGATTACTATGATGCTAGATGACATATGGTGGATACTGAGGATACCCATCCATGCGAGGAGGGTTTACTATAGATCCCAAGAACCAGATGGAACACTAATCAAACTATTCGACAGGGCTGATCTGTCGAGGCAAGGATTCTCCCTTGACTTTGATGCTTACATGGGGATGGTAGAGGAGCTCCCACTTGTCATGGTATCTCTTAACCATGGCATAATATTGCTTGAAAAGACCAAGTGATTCCTTCCTATCGATCTTGTAGAGTGCATGAGCGACGTGCATGTCAACGAGCATATTTTCACATGGGAAGGTTGTGTGCTAGCATAGCTCTACAGAGACTTATACCTCATCACATATAGGAGGGGAGGAGCATAGCTTCAATGATTCTACTTTAGATTTGGGTGTGAGAGCACATTATAGTTCTTTAGACCATAAGCAATAGAGATGAGTGAAATCCTAGGGAGCCATATTCATTTTTATAGGGAGGGAGGAGGTATTGTCATGTGGGAGATCTGTTGCATTAACAACATGTCTTAGATGAGATGGATGGCGTCATCTAGAGATCCTATCTCGATTGTGAGTCTTGGGAGGAGGATGCATGGGTGATGAAATTTGTGCAAAATTTGATGGACATTATCAGGCACCATCACCACATTATTGAGAGATATTGATTAGATAGAGTTTTGAGGTAGCTTGGGATCTAATAGAGGGTTTTAGTAGAGGAAGAGCATGTGTTTAAATGTGTGGCCCATGAGGAGGATAGATGGGGGCCTTAGATCAATTATATGCTTGTGAGGCTAGACTAGCTACAATTGGTAGGGGTGCTCTAAGATTTGAGACCAGGGGTGATAGACGTAGGAGTGACCCATGAATATAGGGCCTAGTGGGAGTAGTGAAGGCCACTATAACTGACTATTCTATGATAGGCAGACGTTCAAGCATGGATTAGGAGAGTAGTGGTAGTGGTCCATAGGGGACACCATCAGTAGGTGAGGAGAGGGCAAAGGAAAAGAGAAGCACCACCAACACAACCAACAGTATAAGTACCACCATAGGGGCCTCCTAAGGGAGGAGATGGGAAAGGATAGGTGTCATAGTAGGGACCAAAACAAGGACCTCCTCAAGGAGGAGGTGGATAATGAGATCAGAAGGATATGGGCATTGATGTCCTTGAGGTACAAGGCAGACAAGGACAAGGACAAGAGGATATAGATGCCCTCCAAGTCAAGTTAGTGATAATGTTGTTAGAGCACGATGGTTTAAAGGTTAAGAGGGATCAAGTGAGGGTTGATCAAGACATCCTATAGGCCAAGAGGGATAACCTAGCAGTGGAGAGAGATGTTTTGTAGGCATAGTTGTAGAGGGCTCAATCCAATGTAAATAGCCTGACAAGTGCATGATTAGGCATATGCAACAGTGAGCACCTAGCTAGTGGTAGATGTAGGTAGAGTGATAGTAGAGGTAGCACATGCTAGGAGAGAGGTGATGTACTATCATTATCCCTATGATCATTAGTACTAAAAAATTAGAGGGAACCCTCCTATGCTAAGCACACAGAGAAAATCAAGCAAATCAAGATCAATGGGCATGCAACCACCTCCTCCACTACCTCCTAGAGGAGTAGGAGCTCCTTCAAGGTCTCATGCAGATAGCACTAGCTAGGTGTAGCCAACCTATGGCTTCTTTTTTATATTTTTGTTATGTACATGTATGATGTATTATTTTTCCAATGTATCTAGACATTTGATATATACTCCACAGAGCTCTAATGTATCCCATATTGTATGATATATGATGATACAATTATACCATGTGTTTAATTTGATTTTGATGATGTATGTGAGCTATGATGTGATTATATTTATGCTATGTAGTGGATTATGGATACACATATACAATGATTATGTGGTTTTATTTATGGATGTATATGATCATGTTTTATATTGATGTGTATGCGATGGTTATGGATGTATATGTAATGGATATGAATGTATAATTCTTGTATTTGATTTGATTCTCATGATGTGATTATGTAAATTGACATGATTTATCTATGGTACACACATGCATATGATGTAGATGGATGAATAGATTAGATGATAGATTTTGATAGAGATGTGATGCATAGATGGATACATGGTCATGATTATGATACAATGATGTATGAATGATTAGATGGATGGATTTACATGATTACATAATAATGGATATATGATTATATGGATGCATATATTTGATTTGATGTATGCCATGATAGATGCCTAGAATAGATGAATATATGAGATGATTAATTTTGATGGATATGTTATGCATATATAGACATGTTGAGGTATGCATGTTTAGATGATAGTGATGATTTTGTATATGGATGCAATAGATTTATACTTATATGTGATGGATGTAACGAATGTTAAATATTTTTTTCATGGTGTAACTATTGTATAAAGCTTTTGGGAAAACTGTGTGTAGCTTGTTTAGGATCGACGTTTCGGATCACACTCCATGATCCATCATCAGGAAGAAAAGAGAGAACATTGAGTTGTAATTGCAGAGATAGTGACTTTAAAAAGAGAGGGGGAGAGGGAAGGGTGGGCACGGAGTGCTAAAGTATAGTTAGGATAATAGTTGGAGAGGGAGGAAAAAAAGAAAAAGTGGGAAAAATAAAAGGCAGTTGACAACAGGAAGAAAGAAGGAGTAAAATCCTTACAAACCAAAATAAATTAAGAGAAAATAAACCTATATATTGTTAAATGAAGACTAAAGAGAGCTAGTAAACAAAGGAAATATTAGATGAGGCAAGAGGGGTGGAAAGGAACATATAGAGTAAAGGGGTAGAAATATGTAAAGGAAAAGCTTAGGAAAACAACTAAACAACTATGTAGATATAATCCAATATAAATAAATCAAAAGGGTACAAGACTAAGACAAATGACAAGAGAGAAATGAAAATATATATATAAAGTGTGAATAAAAATATGTTTATGCATAAATTATATAAAATAAGAACTAAAAAATAGATAGAACTATACAAATGAAAAACCAAATAGGTATGGAATCTAAATGCAAATAGATGTATTCATAGAGCATAAGTAGATAGGTTAATACAATATAGATATAAAAAAAGAGCATATGATCAAGACAAAGGATAAGAAAAAGAGAGAAAAAAGAGAGCCACCAATGCAAAGAAATTTTATATATATATATATATATATATATATATATATATATATATATATATATATATATATATAAAAGTAATTTATAAATTATAGTATCAAACAAGAAAATCTAAAAAATAGATCAAATTATGCAAGCGGAAAACTAAATACAAGTAATATCTGAATGCATATAGATATAGATGCCTAAAAATAAACAATAGAGTAAGAGGACAAAAAATGAATATTTGAAATTATATATATATAGAAATAGAAAAATAGAAAAAATGCATGCATTTTAGATAAGTTTATGTATGAATGTATGTAGAAATCTATGCATTTCTACATACATTCATACATAAACTTATCTAAAATGCATGCATTTTTTCTATTTTTCTATTTCTATATATATACTTTCAAATATTCATTTTTTGTCCTCTTACTCTATTGTTTATTTTTAGGCATCTATATCTATATGCATTCAGATATTACTTGTATTTAGTTTTCCGCTTGCATAATTTGATCTATTTTTTTAGATTTTATTGTTTGATACTATAATATATAAATTACTTATTCATATATATATATAATTTCTTTGCATTAGTGGCTCTCTTTTTTCTCTCTTTTTCTTATCCTTTGTCTTGATCATATGCTCTTTTTTGATATCTATATTGTATTAACCTATCTACTTACTCTCTATGAATACATCTATTTGCATTTAGATTCCATACCTATTTGGTTTTTCATTTGTATAGTTCTATCTATTTTTTAGTTCTTATTTTATATAATTTATGCATAAACATATATTTTTATTCACACTTTATATATATATATATATATATATTTCTTTCTCTCTTGTTGTTTGTCTTAGTCTTGTACCCTTTTGATTTATTTATATTGGATTATACCTACATAGTTGTTTAGTTGTTTTCCTAAGCTTTTCCTTTACATATTTCTACCCCTTTACTCTATATGTTCCTTTCCACCCCTCTTGCCTCATCTAATCTTTCCTTTGTTTACTAGCTCTCTTTAGTCTTCATTTAACAATATATAGGTTTATTTTCTCTTAATTTATTTTGGTTTGTAAGGCTTTTACTCCTTTCTTCCTGTTGTCAACTGCCTTTTATTTTTCCCACTTTTTCTTTTTTTCCTCCCTCTCCAACTATTATCCTAACTAGATTTTAGCACTCCGTGCCCACCCTTCCCTCTCCCCCTCTCTTTTTAAAGTCAATATCTCTGCAATTACAACTCAATGTTCTTTCTTTTCTTCCTGATGATGGATCATGGAGTGTGATCCGAAACGTCGATCCTAAACAAGCTACACACAGTTTTCCCAAAAGCTCTATACAATATCATGGACTGTGGAAATATCATGTCTACTATGGTGTAACTATTCTAAGAAGAAAATGATGAATGATAGATAGAAAATGATGATTTTAGATAGAGGAAAATGATGTTGAATGGATGTTAATTAAATAGTTGACTAATCTTGAATAATTAATCAACTAATCATTTTTACATTTTAAACCATGATTAATCAAGGCTAATGGACATGATTGGTAATGGATAAGGAAATGGGCAATAATAGATAATGAATAGTGGATTATTTGATAAGTGGTTTGATCTTGAATGCAAGTTTAATGATGATATGTAGTGAGCACTTATTTTAATATAGTATGAGATATTATGCACCAGGGCATAAAGACCAAGGCGATGATGTATCTCAGGCATAGGACTAACTTTCAAGAAATAAACAAAATGATGCCTTAGCACATCACAAGGTGTTTGACAACCTTGGTGGGTACTGTGATGAGACATTCAATAGGCACCAGGATTCCCTAGCACATCACAAGGCATTTGATGACCTTGGTGGGTATCGTGTTGGGATAACCCAACAAACACAACACATGAAATGATAGATTCATGCCCCAATATACACCATTGAAGACACCATGATATAATAGATCATGATGACCTTGAGGAGGTGTAGTGTAGGACAAAGATAAACAAATCAAAAAATAATAGTCAATTGACATACACGAGTGTTAGCTTTTACCAAAGTGTGGAAATGATGGTGATACTATTAATGCTTGATGTGGGGAATGACATATCCCATGCATGCAAAAGATGGGATGGATAATGCCTGATCTAGGGAACAATATATCTCATGAAAGTAAAAAGTAGGACATGGATTTTATGATGGAAAATGATTCAACTGGTGCATGTTATCGAGGTTAAAGTTAGAACTTTGTTTGAGCATTTTAAGTTTGATGTTTTAGGTGCAGTACATGCAAGTATGTGACCATTGGATTTACAAGTGCATGAAGCCCATAATCAGGAAAGAGACTCATCCAAAATGTTGAATAAGCAATAAGGATAGTGTTAGGAGCCTTATCCAAAGTAAGGCACAATACATTGCCCCCAACATGTGATAAGGTCAATGGCATGGATAGAATGAATATGAATGGATGGTAGATGCATGATAGGTTTATTAGGTGATGGTAGGAAAACTTAGGTAATGGTATGAAGAGGACCTAAAGGACAACAGAGTCTGACTTATATGCATGGTGCTTGTGAGTAGGTTTTCACCATGGTACTTGGTCAAGGACCATGAAGAGTGGTTTTCACCATAAAAAGATTTATTTATCTTTATTTTTTTTTAATTTTTCTATTTTTTTGTACTTTTAACAATTTTTAATTTTTTTGGATTTTTCTAATTGGGATATTCCATGGACTAAGCATGGAAGCATTTGAGATGGATGTTGTTCAAAGGTTTTTCAAGCTCTTGAACATCAAGGGCATCTAGCTGATAAGAATATAAACCATACTTAGTGATGATCACATAAGGACCTAGCTAATTAGGCTCAAAGTTACCTTTCTTTTCTTTGTCTTGATTAGTGTTCTTTTGGTTTTCTTTCAACACAAGGTTGCCGATATCAAACTCTCAAGCTTTGATTCTCTTGTATCTTATGTGGAGATGATTTTAATAAGCTTGCACATGATTTAGGGTATTGAAGCATCACTCACCAAGTAGTTCCAACACATGGAGGTGTGCAGCACAATACTCATCATCAATGAGGTCATGTAAAGAGATGCCTAGTGATGGGAGTTTGATTGTGATTGAAAAGATAGCCTCAAAGCTGAAGACTAGGGAATATGAAGTAGGACTAGTGGGTGTGTAGTTATTAGTGTGATATGCCCATAGGATAGGATTGAAATGGAGGTGCCAATCACAATCAGTGTCATTGATAGTCTTTTTCAGGATTTTGAGTAGGTTTTTGTTAGTTGCCTCTTCCTGACCATTAATTCTGGGATAATATGGAGTGGATAGGTTGTGTTAGATGGGGAAGTGATCAAGAGTGCAAACTTCATGGTTTTTGAAGGATTTATCATTTTCAATGACAATGGAAAAGAGAATGTTGTAGCGGCAAATGAGGTGGTGGAGGATGAATTGGGTATCAGTGGTGAAGGTGAGGGGAATAGCTTCAACCCACTTAGTGAAGTATTCAGTGGTAGTGATGATGAAATTGTGGATGCTAGATGAGGATGGATGAATCTTTCTAATGCGATTTAGGCCCCATTGAGAAAAGGGCCAAGGAGTTATGATAGGTTCCAACACCTATGATGGTGTGTGAATCAAGTTTCAATGATGCTGATAGGCTAGACACTATTTGATATACTAATATGCATCATGTTCCATGGTGGGCCAATAGTAACCTATTCTTCGAAACTTCTTTGTGAGGACCATGCTACTAGTATGAGCACCATAAGTACCATCATGGACTTCTTTAAGCACAAGATTAGCCTCTTCCATATTTAGGAACCATAATAAAGAACCATCAAAACCTCTTTAATATAGAGTGTTTGCCAAGGAGGGTGAAATAGGAGGCACATTGAAGGAAGGTTTTACATTGGTTTCATGATAGGTTAGGAAGTAAGGTTTGGTCATGGAGGTAGGTGTAGATGTCATGATACCATGGTGGATCAAGATTGACAATATCATAGATAAGCTCAAATCCCAAGGTGTCATAGGTGGGTATTAGGAGCTACTCAACCAAGAATTCATAACACTTATTGTCTTGTGGCATATCCAATAAAGATCCAATGGTGACCATAGCATCCACTACTTTGTTATTAAGGTGGGGAACCTATTAAAACTAGATGTGTGTGAAATACTACTTGAAACTATCAACCATTCATTTGTAGGGGACTAGCTTTTCATCTTTTATCTGATACTCAATATTTACCTATTTGATTACAAGTTGAGAGTCCCCATAAACTTGGAGCTATTGGATATTCTATTGTATTATTGTTTTAAGACTTGTAAGAAAGGCTTTGTATTCTGTGATGTTGTCCATACAAGGGAAACCCAATTTGAGTGCCTTTGATATACTATCCCCTTGCGGAGTGACAAAAAGGATGGTAACACTCGATCCATGAATAATGTATGAGCCATCAAAATATAGTTTCTAAGATGTTAGTTTTGTAACTATGAAGATGGATTCATCAAGGAAGTCTATGAAAAGTGGATGATTATCTATTAGAGGTGCCTCTACCAACTAGTTTGCAACAACCTACCCTTTGATTACTTTTATGTCCACATATTTGATGTCAAACTCACTCAACAACATGACCCATTTATCCATTCATCCTATTAGAGAATCCTTGGATAAGAGGTATTTAAGTGGATTGATCTTTGATATGAGCTTTGTTCAAGATGACTAAGCATGTAGTGTCAAAGATTTTGGGAGCTAAAAACAATAGCTAGGCATGCTCATTCCATTAGGGTGTAGTTGAGATCATAACCAACCAATGTACGATTGATATAATAGATTTCCCTTTCATGGCCTGTCTCATTATGTTGTGCTAAACATTCCACCAGTGTAACTAATGTAGATAATATGTGTTGGGATATGGTGTTGTACACCATTGCATATTTTGATATGTTTTATAATGTTGTAATTAAATAATTATTTAGTTGTGATGCACCTAGGTGGTGTGGTTAATCACACTATGTAATTATTTGGGGACCACTTGTATAAGTTGTATTGTAACACTGGGTTAATTATTCTATGTGTGTGGGACACATAGAGTGATTAAATATTTATTTGTATTATTTGATTGATTGGGAAACTTAGTACCAATAGTCAAATGTGGGGTCAAGTGGTTTTAGTTACCCATGGCTTTCTCAATGTAATATGTGAGCTTATATTATAAAAGAAAGCACAATGTTATAATTTGAGGTTGGCTGGATATTTCATTGTAAGTGAATGAAGGTTTTGTGAGAGGCTGTCATTGTATTGAGCTCTCTCCTGTAAGTGCAGATTGTGAAGCATGGCAGGTGATATGTGGATTCATGCTTGTACACATGGAGGTTGCATTGGAGGTGCTTGATGGTTCATAGGTATTCATGGAGGCTCATAGATTGTATTGTAATGTTTCATTGCTGAATAATACATGTGAGCATGGATGCTTTTGGAGGCTGGGTTTTTCCCTGTAAAGGGTTTTCCAAGGGTATATCTTGTGTTATCTTGTGGCTTGTTCATTGATCTTTTGCATTATGGTTATTTTTGCATCTTGTTTCTCCTATTGGGTTATGTGGAAGTGGTTTAATTAGATTTGCAAATTCCTAACAGTTGGTATCAGAGCCATGTTTATGGTTGAGGGAGGTGTGAGCTCCCTAGATGTGTATAACCCTTGTGTGTGTAGATCAGGTGCAAAATGGAAGCCATGGTAATGCATGGTAGGATTGAAGGCATTACAAGGTTTTGTGCAGGTTGTATTACAGATTGGGGGTTCTGGGTATTGGAGATTTGTTGTGCATGTTGCAGATTTGATGATTGAAAAATCATGGCTGAAGAGGATTTTTCTGGTTTGGCTTCATGAGGATTTTGAGGAGGAAATTTCATAGATGAGCTCTTGGGACAAAATGGACCTCGCCATTGAGTCCAGCAGGCTCGAGAGACAATGATTTATATAACATTTGCTCTATTTTGGCCATAGGGCCTGGAAGGTGAAAAAATGCCCTCTCCCTGTTTGGCGGTACGACGGTACGACCGTCGCAGTCGAAGTTGGTGGAGTTGAAACAAAACAAGCAATTTTTTATTCTGCCTATCAAAGATAATGATGCCAACTTTGACTATATGCCACGTTAGTGCCAAAGTATTTGCCCAGTCAGCGCACAATCACGCTTGTGTCAGCGATGACATCAGCATTGTACCAGGGCTCACTAGGTGTCCAATTTTAGCCCTAGGAGTGCCTTTTCTTCCGAGGGGCATAACTTTCACATACAGTATCAGTTTTTTGACTTCTTATAGGTGTCAAAAATCTCTCTCCGAGAACTACACAGTAGTATAGGTTTCATGACCAGATTTTACCGTTTGTGTTAGAATTTGGTGCCTGAAGCCCACTTTGCTCCGGTATAGTTTTATGCTCATAACTTTTGCATACGGAGTCAGATTTTCAATTTCGGATAGGCGTTGGAGAGCTATTACAGTGTAATACAATTTGGATTCTGTATATTTTTTAGTTTGGTGTATAGAGAGAGTTTTATACTTGTTTGATCACTTTGTTAGTATGTGGCGACTGATCATGCAAGTACTGTACAAAAGAAAAATGACATTGCAAAACCCTAATTCTAGAAGCTTCCAAAAAGCTTGTTATAAGCGGTTGGGATGTATGTTACCGCGATGTAATTCATGAGATTATAATCTATTTTGTACTGGATAATAAAATCATTGGATGGCTAAGTTTCTGTGGATGTAGCCCATATTGAGTGAACCACGTTAAATTTCTGTGTTGATCTCTTTTGTGTTATTCCTCATTGTTATATTTGGGTTATTTAATCTGCATATAATTGTCAGTGTTTATTGCTTTGATTTGCCCTAACCCTAACAACTGGTATCAGAGCAGGTTGAATTTGATTATCGTCTGTAGGCAGGTCTCACGGTTGAGTGGGAGTCTCATAGTTAAGTGGGAGCAATGGCGGATGAGAGTAAATTGAAGGTAGATAAATTCAATGGGCAGAACTATCAATTATGGAAGATGCAAATGGAGGATTTTGGCATTATTGAGGAGCTAGAAAGGACATTTATTTATACGTACAATAGCTAGGGTTTGTAAGGAAATCATCATATCAGCTAGGTTTTGAAGCTTTTATGCAGGTTATTGGCGAATGCATGTAGACGGAAGGGTTTATATGACATATTTTCATCATCCATTCATCGCCCAGGGTTTTGGCATGGTTGACGCCACTATTGGGAGACTTTGTGAACATTGATTGCCATCATTTTTGTATTCAGAATTTATATCAGACCTCTACAGAAATTTTAGACTTGTTTGATCAGGTTTTTATATCAGCAGTAGTTACAGGTTTACTACAATCATATCAGACCCTTTTAAGGCTACTAAAGTTGTATTTTAGTCATACCCAACTAGGCATTTCATCATATTTTCATAGATCTTCATCTTCCATTCATACGACTAGGGTTTGGGCATATAATTTGGCACTTTTGGATGTAATTAAAGGTCTAAATTTCAAATCAGACTTGATTGATTTTACTTTCCATCCCTCTTCAATTGTAATCAGCTTTCAAAATAAACAAAGAAGATAAGATATCTTTGTCGGGTATGTTCATTCATGTTTATGTGAGTTGTTTGATTGCCTAATATCTATGTTTCATGTTCATTACTTGTTATTTGGATCTATGCTTGGAACCTTTCAATCTACATGATATTATAAACCCATTATTGAAGACAAAACTTTAAAAGCTTAAGTAATTTTCAAGCAAAAAAAATCATAAATTTTTAGAACAGCGAAGGAAAAAATTTAGTTAGAACAAGTCAGGGTTCTTATAGTGGTATCAGAGCTTTGGTCTTGCTAGCCTGTTTGGGTGTGTAATTAAGAAAACTTCAAAGTTATGGCAATGAATTTCACCAGAGTTGAAGATCAGATAAAAAGAGAATATGAACAAGAGGCCATCCAACTCTTTGAAGAATATCAAAGCATGTTGGATAGGTTTAAAACATATGTTCCTTTTGATTACTTCTTGATTTTAGTTCTAACATTGAAACCTGGTACAAGAGGCTTGGTGAACTACATTATAAGAACAAGGAAAGAGAAGAAAGAATGTGAAAAGAAGAGCTTCAAGATCTATAAACCATTCCAACAATCTTCTAATCAGCCACAAAGGAAGAGCAAAAATTAGTTGAGGAATGAACATCGTTGCTTCACATTCCATTAAGTGTGGACACCTAGTCATACATGTGGAAACAAAGAAGAATCAATTAGTGCATCTACAAGTGGGAGTCTCTATGATGATAATGAAGTGGATAGGAATGCCGATATGGAATTTGTCAAAACAACATCTATTGATCATACATATGAAGACAATACCACCTTTGAAGAGCATGCATCTACGAATGTTGAGGACATCACACAAGGGTATGACAATAGTTCTAATTTTCTATTTTGTGACAATAGTCCTATTTCCTCACATAATCATGAGATAACAACCACTTCACATGAGGAAAATGAGGTGGAAGAGTCTCCCAATGTTGGCACCTATGACTTGGGTGTTAAGAATGAGGAATATGTTGAAGATTCAAGCCACAACAATTCTAATTTTATACATCATACCATGGAGGACATTAGGAAGAGTCAAGACATGTGTGATGGATGGGTACAAAGAGATAGGAAGGTGAAGTTGTTGGCTGCCCAAGCAAGACATCACCTACAAGAGGTCAAGGAGTGTTGCAATCAGCTAGATCAAGCAAGGAAGCAATGATAGACACACCTTAAATCTCTATTTCTTCCTGTTGGGACTCAAAATAACTGTAACCCTAAACCCTTAAACATTCCTAATGCACATAGTCCAGGGATGGTCATTCTGGGTGAGAGGAAAAGGTTCATCAACAATTTTAGGGTAGTTTTGGCCAACTAACATGAGTGGGTTTACTCCTCTGCACTTCAGGCTCAACTTAAACCTAGGAGGGATATTCCAAGGGGTATACTTGAATAGGTATTGAGTTCAAACCAGATGAACAACTAAAAATAATAGGACAACCAAACCCAAATTGTCTATTAGACCCCAAAGACTGTCACTGGACCTAAAGCAACTGGTTGTCATTAGTAACCCCTATATAGTTGATTCAACTATGCACTTATACATGCACAAGAAAGATGGTTTTTACCCTGAACCACAGATGAATGATTTGTTTGATTTAAAAGAGTGTTTGATCCCTCTCCAATATGCATTGGTGCCTACTTTATTGGGCAACTAAGCATAAACAATAAAAGGGAAAGGAAAGGGATGAACCAGCATCAATAAAAAACTAAAATATATTCACATACATTTCTCAGATTATACTTCATGCATGAGACATACTTATTTATCCAAAGCCAAACTATAATAACCCACTTGCAATAGAGAAATGACCCAATACAAAGCTTGTATTGATTTAAATGCTGTCATACATTATCAAATCCCATTACAATCACACTAGCAAATGTGGTGAAGGCAGAATACAAAGCTACGACAATGCATTCCCTTGAATTATTACAAACAATCATGGAGACATACTAATGCATGAAAATGCATAGTACAATCCTTCCTACACTGTATCAGACACATTCTTTCATTCACTGCCTAGATATTTTTCTCTACTTGATGCCCTAAAATCTTCCTTAGGTGTTTTCTAGACTAGATAATTGGTTCAGCAACCAACCCTTTGAAAAGAGATTTGATCTTCTATTTATAGAATTCACATACACATCTAAGAATGAACTGGGTGCCAAAATCCTCAACTACCCCAACCACTGTATTAAAAGCATTGAATTCAGACACCCACTTTGCAGTAATGGTGCCGCCCGAAGTAGTTGGCACGTTCCCAGGCGGTTGGAGGAGTTTGGAAGGCTAGGAAGCCAACCTCTGAAAAGTCAAAGTTTTAGACTTCAGACTTGCGGCCTTCCACCCTCTGCCTTTGTTCCTTTCTGCCTTAGTCACTTTTCTTTTGTCAGACTTCCAGCTTTAGGTGTTCGTTGTCTCGTCTTCCAAAAGGAAGAAGAGAAAATATCATAACTTCGACCCCTCGAAGTCCGCCACACTTAGAATATTCTTTAAGACCTTCGACAAACTTAGGCCTTTTGGCCTTCCACCCTCACATTTGTCCTGAAGAAGATGGAGAGCTGAAGGCCTGAATCTCACCCTCCAAAACACTTAGTCAAATATTGAAAACATCGAGGGTTAGCCCCTAGGCTTTCCATGTTCCATCTTCCTTAAAGGAAGGAAGAAGAGCAAAACTCCAACCTCCATCGCATACTTCACACTTAGAAAAATTTCTCATCACTTTGAGTGGACTTCGGCCCTCAGGGCCTCATCCATACGCTTGCCACTAGGAAGACGGAAGGGAGGAACTCCGACCTCCAAAACTCCACTGAACACATAGAATTTTCAACACTTTGCAAATTTTTGAGGCCAAAAGGTGAAGCACAAAGGGAAGGAGGAAGCCTTGAAACTCTGACCTTTAACAAAGGGAAAAACACAAGGGGAAACTTAGGATATTGGGACTTAGCCAATTTTTGGGCTTTTCTACCTTGCATTTTCAAATGACAAACACATGAGAATGTATAAAATATGTCTCAGATCAGTTATAAGCTATAGGTTCAAATGGGAATAAAATGGGACTTTTGGGGCGAAATGAAGCATTTTAAGGACTGATTTTTCTAGTCTCCAACAGTGGCTCTGGTTGGGGACGTGTGACAAGCAATGTCACAGTGAGAATCCATAATATCTCCGGTTAGACCAAAAGCAAAAAACAAACAGGGGAAACAACCAAGATGAAAACAAAACATATATACAAGAAAACATAGTCATGAGCATGGGAGCATAGAAGGAAAGATGACTGTATTTAAAATTTAAACATATTTGCAGGTCAAACTTGCACCAAGTGACTAAGCCTACTTTCCTCTATCAAAGACTAGCTGAATGAAAGAGATGATCTCCCTCATACCAAATTTGCACTTCTTACCTAGCTGCAACAATTGAAAATGGCCCTTAGCATGCACCAATCTTCAATATATGCTTATGAAGCCAATACCAATCTTACTAATGAAATTACTGTTGCATGGAAACCATGAGAAATAGGTGCTTGACCTATTCATATCCATATCATGCTTGTCCCAGGTATCAATGGGTGCAAAATATAGAACCAGGTCAGCCTCAAAAGAAATAGATGGAAGGAAGCATCCATTGTCAACTACAACTTCATACTTGCTGACCTCTTCATGTAAATTGAGGGAAAAGGAGAACAACTCCAATTCACATGGCAAGGAGAATTGTGCCTAAATGCACTGCTGATCCACAAGAGAAGACACTTCATCTTGTAGAGCAAACTGGAAAGACTCCAACTCAGTCATATCCTCAAGTCAGGTAGGAACATGTTGATCTAGCTGTTGCTCCACAACATCTTCATTTGTATGTTGGGCCCATACAGAGGACTCAAATTTAGGTGCAACACCATCATCCACAACAATAGACACCTAACCTTCATTACAAAGGAAACTTTCATACTCACAAGTGTCAAACTCTTGGATAATAGGCAGTCAACATACAACAATTTCATACATGCTGATGTCTTGTTCCATACTTCTATGAAAGACTTGATCCATATCTTCATTGTCATTATCAGCATAAGAATCATAATGAGGCATTTCAAATGATGGACTGCATCCATCCCACAACCTCTCTGTTTCAATCTCAAATGAGCAACTCACTGTATTACAGCTACCACTGCACACAAGTACAAGACTGTCCTCCTCCACACCACCACAAGGAAATCTATCAGCTACTTGCATAATTAGATTAGCAACAAAATGGCTATCATGGAGGTTGCTCTTACCAATGTTAGTAGTTATAGGCTCATCCAAATGGAACTAGTCGGTACATAAATCAGCAGTAAAGGAAGAACAAGTGTAAGAAATATCACTTGAAGCATAAGACACCTTAGCATCCTCAGCAGTATCAAATTTATCACAATCAAAAGGGATAAAACTTGGGGGCTCATTAAATAAAAAATCATCATTGCCACCACTTCCAATGATTGAGTTATGTAAAAAAGTGCACATGTTGGTTTCATCCTTTGCATTGTCAAGAGATGTTGCATCAAACACCTCTGCCCTCATGTCCTCATTGTCAGATTGCATCTACCCAATACTGCATTCACCAACATCATAACCCACAGCAAGGCCTTCAAATTGAAAACAAATGCCTGGACCTTCACTTGCCTCAAATTGGTTATCATTGGGTGCACACATGCCAATGTCATCTTTAATTTCAGGTTGGGGATCACAAGACAAAGCAACATTACCATCCGCAAGGGATGATGCATCCAATTGAAGATAAGTAGCTACACTATCTTCACTCTCGGCACAACTGTCATATGATGTAGTCTCGCATGAGTCCATTCTCCTGACAACACATTCAATCTGATCTATACTATTGTTGTCTTCCTCATACTCATTATTTACTATATTTATCTTAGGGGACAACAATCTAGCAACATACTCATCTCTCATTTTAACCAAGGCATCAAGAGCAAGGTAAGCTTGTTGCAAACTAATTAGCCTCAAATCTTCCTGTACTGAACTTAATCCAACTTCATAAGATTCAAAAAACAAATTAATGCAAGCTGGAATAGAAGGTTTGAAGGCATTTGGATCTCTAGATAGTGCAACGGTAAACTAATGGCTAAAATCCATGTTGGATTCACCTCTATGGCTTTTGATGTTTTCAAATTCTTGGACAAGAACAACAGGGTCCAAACTACTTGCAAACTTTTCAAATACAACCACCAAATGATCCCAGGAAGCAAAGTGATTGTCAGGGAAACCAACAAGCCATTTCTGTGCTAATCCACAAAGTGATCTGACAAAGAACCTCATCCACATATCCTCATCCTCAAATTAGAACTTGTTCATGAAATCTAAAAATGAAAGAATATGTGTCTTCCCATCATAAACATCACACCCATCAAATAATGACATCTGATAATAGATTTTATTGGGCATGAATTGCTTCTCATAATCGACCCATGAAAGGTCCAACTGTTTCTATGTGTTTTCATTAGCAATGGGATGAGGTTGAGAGAAAGAGCAACTGGGGACAACAGGAAGGGAGGTGGACTGTAGCCAGGACTGACATAACATGATTTTATTTTCTAATTCTTTTTATCGCTGCAATAATGACACTAACAGCTGTTTGGTTTTATCAACTTCATACTACAATCTATCTGAATCATTTTGATTATGTAAGGGTGTTTGACATTGAGACATGGGAATATAGGATGTAGGGTAATCTGAGTAATAGGATGAATCATCATCATAAGAATCAAAAGCATTTTCATCCTCATAATAGCTAGGGCATGAGACATAGGACAATGCACAAGAAGGATCTATTCTAGGGCCAATAGTATGCCAAGAAGCCATGACTAAAATTTTCTATCATGTAGGGCAGCACAAGACTTAATAGAATAAATGCTTTTGTATTTTGGAGGAAGTTTGAATTGGTGATAAATGAAAACCATGTGTACCTTAATATTTCAATTGCTTCTCATAAACTTGGGACATTTGAATCATCAACAGCACAACTTAGAACAATAGAAAACAAACCTTGGTTCTTTATCTTTGACAACAGAGTCACCACCTCACTGAATGAGGAAAACCCTTGAAGCGTGACTGTCATGCCCACATTTCACATGCGTTCACAACATGCTAATCCGCGTGTCATGTCCACATGCGTCATGTGGTCATGATACGAAATATCAAAAAAATTTCCCTAACTACTCTGAAAGCCTCCCTTGCACACGCAAGCATGCTCGGTGCGTCTGTTTAAGTTGTCTAAGTAATTATTTACTACGAAATATTCCACATGCATGTGCATGCTGGTTTCGTTCACTATGTTGGAGTTGGCTCATTTTGCTATGTTTAGGGTTCTCTAGGTAGAAAGATGATCTTTAAATGGTTATCTCAATCAGTTAAAATACTTCCTCGCATTCCTTGTTGATTTCTCTAACGATTTGTTTGAAACGTCACTTATTTCACCCGCTTACGTATTTCTTAACTTTCTCTTTGATTTTGCATTTAAATTTTATTCACGTTAAATCATCTTCTATTTCTTGGTAATTCACTTGGTAAGAAGAATTTCTATTCTTAAAAACAAATACAATTTTTTTCATAAACTAACTTAATGTATTATGATTATTAGTGCAAATACAACAGCCCCATTAAAATTTGTCCAATTTTATATATATATATATATATATATATATATATAAATTTCCCTTTTAAAACTTGTGGTGGTAACTCCACTCATGTACATAAATATACATATATATATATATATATATATATATATATATATATATATATATATATATATATATATATATATATATATATATATATATATATATATTTAATTAACCCCTTTTTTTAAAAGTGAGCTTACCACTTACAATTAATATATATAAATATACATATGTATATAGTTATGTATATATATATATATATATATATATATATATAAAATTGTGGATTTATTAAGATTAGTGGAAAACTCCACTTATGGTTTAATATCATTTGAATATAAAATTCCATCTTATTGAGATGAGGGTTAAATAACCCTAACTTTGGTTTGAGAGGGGAGTGTTGTTTTGTATTGTTTGCAAGTTAAGGAGCCATGGCGGCGGCGGCGGACTTGAGTTGGGCAGAGGTAGGCGATGTCAGGGAACGGAGGAAGGTGGAGGGTTAGAGTAGAGGTGGGTGGAGAGGTTGGGAGGCCGTAGATGGTGGCAGGTAGCAGACAACAGTGGAGGCGGGGCAGTTCAGTGGCCACGGCAGGGATATGGTCGCGGGGGACGTGGGTTATAAGGTGCTACGGGATGTGGGGAGGGGCGGAGCCCCACCCACATCCCACGAAGTGGGGGTGTGGGTGGGGCTCCACCCCTCCCCACACCCTAGTGTATTATATGGTGGTGGGGGATTCAACCCCCACCACCATTCCCTTCTATAATTTTGACTATGTTTAAACCGCGACCTCCTTTATTTGCATTTCAGTGCTATTTCAAATTTCAATAATATTTATTAATGATATATATATATATATATATCATTTTCACGATTATAATCAATTTAAAACTATTTTAAATATATATATATATATATATATATATATATACATTCACAAGTGTAACAATATTTTCATTTTCACAATTTTATTTTCAATGAACTGTTAAATATATAAATTTCACAATTTCAATTAATGATAAGAATATAAATACCGATATATCAAACTTTCACAACTAAATTTATATTTATATTTATATTTATACAACAAAGTTCATGGTAAAATTCGTTTTACTATCTCCCTATTTTTTATTTACAACATAATAAATACTCAAATGAAAAAGAACATTTAACCATTTAAACTTGTTTTTTTTGTCTTTTCTTTTATCTATCAAGTAAATTTCCATTTCAATTATATTTAAAGATCAGAAGTAAATACAATAAAACTATTGAATCGTTTTATTTCAATAACATACAATAGTCAAGTAGAATCTGATTTTGATTATTTCGCATTGCAATCTAAATTCAAATTTTAATTTCATTTGCAAGGTAAATTTGCAACTTCCATAAAACAGTAAATTACAACTTTCTCACTTATAATGCAAGAGTTAATTTATCAATTGATTCAAATCAACAAACAAGACTCACAACTTAAAACTTGATAACAAAGAACAATCAACTGTAAGAAGCCCACAACTCACATACACTCAAAGGGAGTAATTTACTCTCTTCTTCCAGCTTAAAAAAATGATGTAATGTAAAAACTAATTAAAATCACAACTTTTAACATAATAAGGGAGGATTATTTCTCCACTCCCAAGATAACAACTTTTACAACAAATTCAAGAGAGAGGTTCTCTCCAAAACTCTTTCATAATGAAACTATGATGACCAAGCTCTCTTTGCAAATAGGAAAGTAAAACATTTTCTTTAACAAGGTAAAACTTCTTCAATCCTTTTTACTTGCTCCAACTGTAACCTGCAAGACAACAAGGTAGACAACAACAACCATCTAGCTCTCCTCCCTACCTTTGACCCGCAAGAGGGTCACCCCCGAGCTAGGGAGACCATCCTCATACCCAGGGTAAAATAGACTAAACACATCACAACACTGGACAACAACAACAAATCAAATAATACACACACCCTCAAGGTTTGACTCACAATATAAAGACTCAGCTTAGGTGAGTTCAGGGAGGGTAGGGAAGTAGACATCTCTACCTCTAGGTGTCATCCTTTCACATTTTATCACATTTTATCACAAGGCCTCAAGCCAACAATTTATTCTTCCACAAGGCTGCAAGCCTTCCAATGAATCAATTTACCAGGGATATCCCAATTGGCTCTCAAAACCTTTAAGTCCTCAAGGCTAAAAACAATACCAACTTACCCTTAAGGCATTTCAAAAATCAAGAAACAAGATGACACCCGAGGAGGGTCACACCTCCCCTTCCCTATACAAGATGAGCATTGCCTTCCAACTGGAAGGAGCTCTCTCAACACCCAAAACAAAATCTCAAAACTAACAGAAAAACTCATAGAAGACAAATGTAAACTCATTCATCTAGCAAGAAACAAACATACATATCATGCAATAGATCACACAAGAGAGTAGTCTTGTTCACCAACCTTTCAAAGCCCAATTATGGATGAAATTTGATGAAGAGCTCCTCTCTAGCCTCCCTCTCCAAAGTCCCTTCTTTCCACAATAATCCAACCCCCTTACTCTCCTCCTCCTCTCTCTTTTAAAAACTAATTCCCTATATTTTCCTAATTTCTCAAGTGGCATTAAACAACTAATCCACAACTCATCCATTATCCTAGTGGTCATAAAATAATTAACCCCCACTCACTAGGTTCCCCACTATAGTCCTTTTAACAACACATGGATGATTAAAATACAATAAGTAAAATAAAAATACAAAGGGAGTGGATGACACACTACCCTTAAAAAGGGGAACCCCACCAAAAGAGAGGCACATGGAGACAAACACTCCATTATTTGGGAATCATGGAGTTATTTTATGACTTAAAGGTGGCCTGAGTGTGGATTCCACTCATCCCATTGTCCCCATGCTTCCAAATTCGTCACTTAACTTCACTGTGAAGTTTAAGTGACCATATGGAAGTTAACCCAAGGTTATCCTAGTCAAAAAGGTCCCTAGACCCATGAGGTATAACCCAGGGTTGATTTTTCCCTAGTTAGAATTCCCAGAGTCAAATAAAACACAAGAAAAAGGGTCTAAAAGAAATAAAATTTAAACAAGATTAAAAACAACATTTCTTACAACACTTATCATAATAAAAATAAATCAGAAGATAACCCTTATTCCCTTGACCTCATGCAACATTAACACATTACAATATTACAACATTTTCTAAACCCGAGGTTGATCTTAGTTCCTCATGGAACTAGATCGGCTCACAAGGGATACAACATAGGTATGAGATGATCTCCTGTATTTGTGGTTTCGTTAGTAATACCTGCACACTCAAACTCAAAGTCAATACCACATAGAGATATCATAGCCGAAGCAAAACTAAATACATGCATCCTAAACATTCTACCATATAATCACATTGAAGTTCCATATCCATTCATCATTTTGTTAAAAGCAATATCTAAATATCATCGCACAATTATTTCCTTAAAAATCAATTAGGTTTAATAAACAAAGTTCAAGATCAATAGTTTCTCAATCATATAAATAATAGTCAATATCACTGCAAATAGTCTCATGAACAGTAGTGTAAAAAGTAGGCCTCACAGTGACAATCTTCAGGCCAAAAATTGATTCTGGGTTCACGGCTCACTAGTAGAGTCTTTAATTTCTTCACAACCTAGTACTTTAATTCACTCCCTGATAATGACCCCAATCTATTGGGACCCAAAATAACTATAACCCTAAACCCTAAAACATTCCTAAAACACCTAGGCCAAGGATGGTCATTCTGGGTGAGAAGAAAAGGTTCATCAACAAGTTTAGGGTAATTTTGGCCAACTAATAGGAGTGGGTTTACTCCTCTGCACTTCAGGCTCAGCTTAAACCTAGGAGGGATATTCCAAGGGGTATACCTGAATAGGTATTGAGTTCAAACCAGATGAACAACTAAAAGTAACAGGACAATCAAAACCAAATTGCCTATTAGACCCCAAAGACTATCACTGGACCTAAAGCAACTTGTTGCCATTAGTAACCCCTATATAGCCAGTTCAACTGTACACTTATACATACACGGGAAAGATGGTTTTTACCCTAAACTATAGATGATTGATTTGTTTAATTTAAAAGACTGTTTGATCCCTCTCCAATATGGACCGATGCCTACTTTATTGGGCAACTAAGTCATAAACAATAAAAAGGAAAGGAAAGGAAAGGGTTGAACCAGCATCAACAGAAAACTAAAATATATTCACATACATTTCTTAGATTATACTTCATGCACTAGACATACTTATTTATCCAAATCCAAACTATAATAACCCACTTACAATAGAGAAATGATCCAACACAAAGCTTGTATTGATTTAAATGCTGTCATACATTATCAAATCCCATTACAATCACACCAACAAATGTGGTGAAGGCAGAAGACAAAGCTGTGGCAATGCATTCCCATGAATTATTACAAACAACTATGGAGACATACCAATGCATGAAAATGCATGTTACAATCCTTCCTACGTTGTATCAGACACATTCTTTCATTCACTACCCAGACATTTCTCTGCTTGATGCCCTAAAATCTTCCTTAGGCATTTTCCAGACCAGACAATTGGTTCAGAGATCAACCCTTTGAAAAGAGCTTTGATCTTCTATTTATAGCATTCACATACACGTATGAGAATGAACTGGGCATCAAAATCCTCAACCACCGCAACCACTGTATTAAAAACATTGAATTCAGACACCCACTTTGTAGTAAAGGTGCTGCTGAAAGTAGTTGGCACGTTCCCAGGCGGTTGGAGGAGTTTGGAAGGCCAGGAAGCCAACCTCCAAAAAGTTAGAGTTTCAGACTTCAAACTTTCAGCCTTCCACCCTCTGCCTTTGTTCCTTTTTGCCTTAGTCACTTTGCTTTTGTCAGACTTCCGGTTTTGAGCCTTCACTATCTCATCTTCCAAAAGGAAGAAGAGAAAATATCATAACTCTGACCCCCCAAAGTCTGCCACACTTAGAATATTCTTTAAGACCTTAGACGAACTTAGGCCTTTCGGCCTTCCACCCTTGCGCTTGTCTTGAAGAAGATGGAGAGCCAAAGGCTCGACTCTCACCCTTTGAAACACTTAATCAAATATTGGAAACATCGAGGGTTGGCCCCTAGGTTTTCCACGTTCTATCTTCCTTAAAGGAAGGAAGATGAGCAGAACTCTGACCTTCGCCACATACTTCACACTTAGAAAAATTTCTCATCACTTTGAGTGGACTTCGGCCCTTAGGGCCTCGTCCATATGCTTTCCACTAGGAAGACGGAAGGGAGGAAATCTGACCTCTGAAACTCCGCTGAACACATAGAATTTTCAACACTTAGGCAATTTTTGAAGCCAAAAGGTGAGGCATAGAGGGAAGGAGGAAGCCTCGAAACTCCGACCTATAACAAAGGGAAAAAAACACAAGGAGAAACTTAGGATATTGGGACTTAGCCGATTTTTGGGCTTTTCTACCTTGCATTTTCAAATGGCAAACAAATGAAAACCTATGAAATATGTCTTAGATTAGTTATAAACTATAGGTTCAAATGGGAATAAAATGGGACTTGGGTGGTGAAATGAAGCATTTTAAGGACTGATTTTTCTAGGCTCCAACACTTCCAGGGGAAGAATACATAGAGGATGACCAAGCCATGAATGAGCTTCTTGAGGCAAACAAGCAAGAAAGACATTCAGATTTAGGTGAGCAAGAAAAGAGGTATTATATAAATTTTTTTGTTTGTATACCTAATTTGCATCATAAGGTTCATGAGTCACCTCTCCTTGGGAGCCCATTGAAGGCTCAAGTCATAGAGGTGGATGGAGTAGTGGAGCACATGCCTAGTGGACTAGCCACTAGTAACTTGTCTTCACTTGAAGAGGGAGACATAAGTGTTTCAGATGTGGTTGAGCCCTTGTTCATTCATAGAGAGCTTGAGGAGTTGATTCATGATGAGGTGTAGGTACATCATGTTGATGATTCCTTGATAGAGTTGGAGGCTGCCCTACTTCAGGGATTTGTGACAAGTGTCATGGAGTCACTTGTTTGGGTTTGGTATGGATATGAACACAAGGGCATGGACATTCTAGCCCTAATTCATGGTTCACTGCCTCATGCATTGATGAGAGATGGTTGTTCTACATTGTTGATCATGAGATTTTCAAAATTTAAATTGATGAGTGTAGTTGAATGTATGGATTTTGTGTGCATGGGATTGTCACTACAACACTTGGAGATTGAGTAATGATGAGTTTGCATCAGTTTATGATAGTAGAAGTGGTCCCAGGATGAGTTTAAATCAGATTTTTAGTTTTAACATTGTTGTCATCTTTTACACTAGCAGCTTTGAGGAAGTATGTGTGAGTATTGTGGATGTTATGATGAGAGATGTTCCTCATTTCAAGTTGAGTATGTATGGTGATACAAGAAGAATATGGGATCCTGGTATCTTGTGAAAGTAATCAGCCATTCACATGTGATTGCTTGACGGCAAGCAATCTCGGGGTGGGAGGACTTGTAATGTCCCCTTTTTTGAGCTAAAGTAACTTCAAGCTTGGAAAATGGAAAGTTGGAAAATAACTTAAACATGGAGATTTGGAAAGTCACTTTAAAAATAAAGAGAAATTATAAAATAAAACAAATGACAAAATAAAATAATATTTTATTTATTAAAATATTATATTTGGAGAGTGGAAAAAAGGAGAAAATGGGAAAAAAGACAAATGATAATTAATATAATATTTTATTAATTAAAATATTATATTTGATTCCATGAAGTGGCCACTCAAGGGTAAAAAGGCAAAATAATAAAATATTATTAATTTTATTATTATTTTATTATTTTATTATTATATGACGTATTTTCATCATCCATTCATCGCCTAGGGTTTTGGCATGGTTGACACCACTATTGGGAGATTTTGTGAAATTGATTTCCATCATTTTTGTATTTAGAATTTATATCAAACCTCTACAGAAAATTTAGACTTGTTTGATCATGGTTTTATAATAGCAGCAATTTCAGGTTTACTACAGTCATATCAGACCCTTATAAGGCTGTTGTAGTTGCATTTTAGTCATACCTAACTAGGCATTTCATCATATTTTCATAGAGCTTCATCTTCCATTCATATGGCTAGGGTTTGGGCATATAATTTGGCACTATTAGATGTAATTGAAGGTCTGAATTTTAAATCAAACTTGACTGATTTTACTTTCCAACCCTCTTCAATTGTAATCGCTTTCAAAATCAATAAAGAAGATAAGCTATCTTTGTCGGGTATGTTCATTCATGTTTATGTGAGTTGTTTGATTGCCTAATATCTATGTTTCATGTTTATTATGTGTTGTTTGGATCTATTCTTGGAACCTTTCAATCTACATGATATTATAAACCCATTGTTGAAGATAAAACTTAAAAATCTTAAGTACTTTGCAAGCAAAACAAATCAGAAATTTTCAGGACAGCGAAGGAAAAAATTTAGTTAGAACAAGTCAGGGTTCTTACACAGGAACGTTCCACAATCCTGATTGAAGGCACACAATAAATCAACCTTGGCACCAAGGAACAACCTAAGCTCACCCACATTGCAGAAAGTCTCGCTATCAAAGAAAAATCCAATCTTTCAATCATACTCCATGAGGCACCAAATGTCTTTGCTTGGTCCTATGTAGATATGCTAGGGTTAGACCCTTCCTTGGTGGTCCATCATCCTGTGGTACACCCCAAAGCATGACCAGTCAAACAAAAACTCCACAAGATGCATCCTCAAGTTTCCCTTCTTGTCAAAGAAGAATTGCAGAAAATAATGGAAGTAGGCTTCATTCACCCTATAGACTACCCTGAATCGATTTCCAATATTGTTTGAGTTGCGAAGAAACCTAGGGGCATTTGAGTGTGTACATATTTCTGAGACCTAAACAAAGCATGTCCAAAAGATGATTTCCCACTTCCTAATATCAACATCATTGTAGATTTGACGGTTGGACATGAAATGCTCTCACTCGTGGAAGGATTCTCTGGGTATAACCAGATCAAGATTACTCCTGAAGATCAACATAAAATGGCCTTCATATGTCCTTGGGGTACTTACTACTGGCAAGTTATGCCCTTTGGCCTTAAAAATGTAGGAGCAACATATCAACGTGCTATGACAACCATCTTCCATGACATGTTGCACAAAAGCATGGAAGACTATGTGGATGACCTCCTTGGGAAATCAAGAACAAGGGAAGAACACCCTAATATTTTACAATAAATATTTGAATGCCTTAGCGAATACAAGCTATGCCTTAATCTTAAGAAATGTGTCTTTGGTGTCACATCACACAAACTTTTGGGGTTCATCATCTCCCGTAGAGGTATTGAAATAGATCTAGCTAAGGTCACTCCTGTTATAGAAATGCCACCACCAAAGACTCTCAAGCAACTTCGTAGTCTACAAGGCAAGCTTTAGGCTATCTGAAGGTTCATGACTCAACTCACATATAAATGCCATCCATTTCCCACTTTCTCTGCAAGGAAGGACATTTCAAATGGGATCAAAACTATCAACAAGCATTTGACTGCATCGAGTACTTGGATTCACCCCCAATCCTTATGGCACCTATCCCTAGAAAACCCCTACTATTGTACATATCCACAACTTCAGTAACACTGGGGGCACTTTTAGCACAACATGATGAAACTAGCCATGAAAGGGCTATTTACTACATTTACAGGAATCTTGTCGGCTATGAGCTCAATTATACACCCATGGAATGAGCATGTTTAATCGTTGTCTTCAGTTCCCAAAAACTATGACACTACATGTTAAGTCACTCAATCAATCTCATCTCAAAAGTGGACCCTCTCAAGTACTTGCTTTCCAATACTTCACTCATAGGACGAATGGAAAAATGGGTGATGTTACTCAACAAGTTTGACATTGAGTATGTTGATCAAAAAGCCATCAAGGGACAAGTTGTGGCAGATCAATTAGTAGACACACCCCTCATTGACCATCAACCACTTTCTATTGATTTCCTAGATGAATCTATCTTGACTACAATAGAATCAACAATTTGTAAATTGTACTTTGATGGATCCTTCACAAATCATGGTTCAAGGGTAGGAACACTTTTGATAACCCCACATGGAGACTACATTCCAAAAGCATATAGGTTTGCATTCCCTTGTACAAATAATGTGACTGAATATGAAGCCTTGATCATTAGTCTTAAAACAACAACTCAATGGAACATCCAACAATTATAGGTCTATGGAGACTCCCAATTGGTTATCAAATAGGTCAATGGTGAATACCTCACTAAGGATGACAAACTGATCCTGTATAAACAAATGGTTGATGAGTACAAGTTGTTCTTCACCTACATTTAGTTTGAGCAGGTACCACGAATACACAACAAAGAAGTTGATGCCATGGCCACCATTGTGTCCCACCTAAATATGCCTCATTATAGTCATCAGTGTGAGTTTCTTGTGGAACAACTCCTCATGCCAGAATATCGAGTTACCGAATCAGAATTTGTGTGTAAGATTGTTGGTCCCAAAATTCCTTAGTACCAGGCATTTATGTCTATCTCCAACATCACACCTTCCATCTGATTCCTCTTGTAAACAACAAAGATCTCTCATCCGATGCACCTCTCGCTACACCATTCTCACTAATACCCTTTATCACTGAAGCTATGATGGCACTCTCCTATGATATTTAAACATAGAAGAAGCTTCCCTCACACTACACAAAGTCCACACAGGTATCTATAGTGCCCACACAAGCAATATTGTCCTATCCAAAAAACTCTTACACACATGATATTATTGGCCAACAATGGAGAATGATGCATGTGAATACGTGAAGAAATGTAAACCTTGTCAGCAACATGGAGATCTCATACATACTCCCTCTCAGGCATTGCAACCAATCACCAAACCATGGCCCTTTTCTCAGTGGGGCCTAGTTCTTGTTGGAAAGATTCACCTGCACTCTTCTGAGGGACACAAATTCATCATCACCGTCACTGAGTACTTTACCAACTGGGTTGAATCCATTCCTCTCACTTTTACCATAGGTACTCAGATCACCAAATTCATCCTCTACCATATCATTTGCCAGTATGGCATCCCATCCGCCCTTGTCACAAATAATGGAAAAACCTTCAAAAACCATGATGTTCATGCCCTTTGCAAACAAATCCATATTCAACACCATTAGTCCACTCCATATTATCCCCAAGGGAATGACCAAGCCGAGGCAACTAATAAAACCTTGCTCAAAATTCTTAAGAAAGTTATCAATGACACTGGTCGTGACTGGCACCTCCACATCCACCCTGTCCTTTTGGCTTATTGCACTAGCATCCACACTCCTACTAGAGACACTCCATACTCACTTGTCTTTGGAGATGAAGCTATCTTGCCAATCTAGATTGAATTTCCCTCCTTGTGCATATCTTTGCATAATGTCATCATTGAAGAAGATTACTGTGTTGCATGCCTCCAAGAGTTAGAGTTGTTGGATGAACGATGCCTCAATGCCTTGAATTATCTCCAAGCATACCAGAACCAACTTTGCAAATCCTATAACAAGAAAATGCATGCTAGAGAATTTGTAGTAGGTGACCTGGTCTTAAAAGAAAATCAAAGGAATCTCTTAGAACAAGACAAGAAGGGGAAATTTGAGCCTAATTGTTTAGGTCCTTATGTGGTCACAAATAAATATGGTTCAGGAGCATATCGCCTTTCCACTCTTGAAGGAGAAGAGATTGAAGAGCCTATGAATATCATCCATCTGAAGCGGTTCCATAGCTAGGCTACTAAATACCCCAAATCAAAATACAAAAAAATAAAAAAATGTCAAAAAATCCAAAAAAACAAAAAAAAAGCAAAAAAAAGTAAAGAAAAATCATTCATCCTATGGTGAAAATCACTTCTCGTGGGTCCTTGGGCAAGTACCATGATGAAAACCTATTTATAGGCATCATGTGTAGTATCAAACCGGATCCATTATTCATCCATCCTCCCACTATCACTACGTCTATAATCCCACCCATCCACAATCCACCATCCCTGCTATCTGAGCTTTCATCATTCCATAAATCTCAGATTCCATCATTCCTAATTTAATATGAATCTCCCCCCTTAGCCCCACAATTTATAACGTATAAATCCTTGCATCACCATCTTGTGTGTCCCATAAGAGACTGAGTAACAGAAAAGTAGAAATTACCCCCATAATTGATCCACATACCTAGATTCCCCCTTACCACCCACACTAGCATGTCTTCCTCACATTTTAAAGACAATGAGTAACAAAAAATTAGAACTCACACACTTGATCGATCCTCACACTTCGATACTCCCCCGTCATCACATCATCCTAACTTCCCTTGATCCCTCCACCTCGGTCCACTTCGTGGTTTTATTACATCATGTCTTTGCACCTCCAACAAGTTGCCCAGTTGGTTACCCTCAACACCCTATCCCTCCACCATCCACCCCATCTACCACATAATCCTAACTTCCCTTGATCCCTCTACCCTGGTCCACTTCGTGGTTTTAATACATCACATCTTTGCACCTCCAACAAGTCACCCAACTAGTTACCCTCAACACCCTATCCCTCCACCATCTACCACATCATCCTAACTTCCCTTGATCCCTCCACCCCAGTCCACTTCATGGTCTTATCACGTCCCGTCTTTACACCTCCAACAAGTCACCCCCTGGTTACTATCAACCCCCTTTACATCACATCCCCATCTTATTCTTCCTATCCATGATTTTAATACCATGGTACGGTCTGAAAATTGACAATTCCATCCTCTAAATCCATCTACATTGAACCATCCCCATATTCCCATTCATCAAGTTACTAGAACTACATATAATCACAACCTACATCCTAGTGTGCCTTGATCCTATGGATACAAGGTATGTAGGCAGTCTAGAATATGAATGAAGTATCCAGTACACAAGATGCTGCCCATCCAATCCCCACCTAGATGGTCCCTATTACCTGAGCTTGTTGATCACACTTGACATCATTGCAACGCATACTATCAAAGCATCAAACTCTCACCCAAATCATGGACTATAGGATTAGCTTCAGCCACAACTTATGGTCTATATACCTCTCTACCCATCATTCAATTTATCCCAATCATCCATTGATCCCCGCCTTACAAATGCATCCTTCCTACAATAGGCAGAATCCTTAATCTACACACATCTTGGCAAGAGATATAATGGTTGTCTATTTGGTCAATTGGTCTTTTGGTTATTGATTTTATCTTTTGTTCTATTATCGGATTGCTTCCAAACTACCTTGATCTTCCTATATCATGGTACATGGTGAAAAATCTAGAATGGGGCATGGTCATTGCTTTTGTATGCCATGATTGTGGGATGTTCTCATTACTCCAATTTTGTATTCATATCTTGTGAATGTTGGGATCAGTTCTTGCATATTAGTTTCCTTTTGTATCTAAGGTTCCTCATACCTTTTGTGCACTAAAGGCTTATGCTCTAAGTCCCCCCTCGTTCACCTAGATAAGGTTGTACTATCTTGGGAATGTATGGGATCATCCTATTGTTTGTAGAGTCAAGTCTGATGCATGTGATACATTGTCACCTTGGTTCCTCATACCTTGGTGCATAACATCTCATGCTATATCAACATTAGTGCTCATAATTTTAGCAAAATTTCTAATACATTCAAAAATCCCCTTTATCCATACATCCTACATATACCCTACTATTATCATTTCTCATCTCATATGTTGCTCCAAGTTTCATTAGAAAGGTTGTCATCTCTCCCCCACCTAATTTCTTCTACCATCCCACCTATTCAATTTCTCCATCTATTATCCTCTTTTCCCCCTTCTTGACCACTCCTTGTGACCATTTTTAGGACCTAGACATCATGATAAATAAATCAAACCATTTATCCATTTATCATTTACAGCCAATTCATCCATGACCTTACCATTCTCTTTCATTATCCATCTCATTTGCATTTCATTATCATTTTGCATTTATCCATTCATGTACCATTATCATCCCTAATATATGTTTATTAATCTAAACATATGATCATTATCCATTTGCATTTCATGACATTATTATACTCATTAATTCATTTCCTCATCATATATCATACATCTATTTCATTATCATTTTACATTATCATTAGTTATTTGCATTACATTCCATTATCATTAGTGGCCCATTTTCATTAGTTACTAGTTCATTATCATTACATGTTCCATCCTATTAGTATCCACCTTTATTAGATCCTCCATTTATCCATTTTATTTTAATATATGTCCATTTCATTATCCATTTGCATTTCATTAGTTCATTATGTTATCATTCATCCCTTTTCATTAGTCCATTTCATTATCATTTGGTTCACTAGGTCATTTCTTTAACATATATCCATTTCATTATCATTTTGCACTATTTCATTTTATCTATCTGTCCATACTATCATTAGTTCATTGCATTACCATTAGTATTTATTTCCTTATCCACTTGCATTACATGTTAAATCATTAATTCATTACATTCATTCTCACCTATCATTTCATTATCATTTTACATTTGTCCATTTGTATCCATTCATCCATATCATTTATCCATTTGTACTCATTAGTTTATCCATCCATTTGCATTAATCCATTTTAATATCCATTAGTTATACATGTTTATTAATCTAAACATCATACATCCATCTCATTACCATTAGTTCATTCTACCATCAGTCCATTATCCATATGCATTTCATAAACATATATACATCATAACATACATCCATAACATCAAAACTCATGTCATAAATTAACATATATGCATCATAACAAACACCCATAATATCACCACTCCATAACATACATCCATATCCTCATACATCATAAACTGTGTCATCCTACATATCAAATACATCATCAATCATATCATACATCTATGATCCACACATCCAATCATATCGACAAACTATACTCATATATCCATATAAACATGCATACATACATAATCTACATCATAATCCACATCATAATCCATAAACATAAACAAAACCCATAAACACAGTCCATATCATCACACAAGTCCTATCTCATATACATAAAAAAATGATCATGATACAAAGGTCCTGATAAACCATCAAAATACATATATACACTCAAAAAATTAGGGTCTACAACCCCTAGGTAGAATTGTCCCTTGCCGATGTCCCTGACTGGGATGGCCTTGCTCCTCTTTGTGGTGGTGGCCCCATGACTTGTTGTCTTGCCTATCCCAGTACCGGTGCTTGTGCCTATAAAGGCTGCTGCACTGACCTCTCTGATTGGCCAGTCTTCCTCAAGCCTAAAGCCCCTGATTAGCTTCGAAAGCTCTCTATCCCGTAGGCACTAGGCTCTCATACAACATCCTATAGTTATGAGCCTCCATCCCGGCCTCATAGGCCTATTGTTGTACTGATCTAAACATATCAGCCATCCCCGACCTAAAAGGATGTCATTTAGACCTTACACTTTAGCTGAAAATATATCAGTTTTATCGACTGGGTTGTGTCCAAGGCTGTATGCAATTATAGGTGGGTTCAGACATCCCAACCTAGTAATCATTTTTTGAATTTTTAGGAAAGCCTTTATAACATAAGTCTAAACTACAAATCATGTAAACTTAAACTACAAAGCATGTGAACTTTAAACTACGAAGCATGTGAACTTAAACTACAAAGCATGAAGACTTAAACTATGAATTGAAAGAAACATTCTAATTTAAGAAAGCATATGAATTTCAAATCTGGATTTTACACTATCAAATTCTACTGAATTCCTAAACTATGCAGGAGCTCTAGAATTTCTTTTCACAGAATACACTCCAGAACTCTAGAAATTTTAGGATAACACATAGAACTCCAAAATTATGATTGTAAGTTATACTTCACTGAAAACTACTAAACACGAAACCCTACAGATTAACATCAACACCATTCTATCATAACATCTCATAACAGAATAACACAAAAACAAAACATATAGAAATAGAACATAAATGATAACAAACACATTCACAGAATATCAAAGTACTTATCTATTTCCTTCAAGTGGCCATCTCTCTGGAAGTCTTCTATCAACTCAAATCACATTTACCATTAATTGAATTTGGTTCCAGTTCATACAAAACATCATACAGTAAACTATATGGATGCAGAGCAATTTTGATTCAATTCATTCATAGCATAATAGTTTGAAAAACAAAGATATTCTATATCACTTCAAAAATCCTAAATTCTAGGGGTGGCCCATTAATGCCACCAAAAGTCTTAAAACAAGATAACAAAAAACTAACTAAACAAGTTGTCTTTTTAATGCAATAAAACAGGGGCTCCGAGTGGAGATTTAAATGCCTTAATTGTTTTTGGAATAATAGAAAGATAAATAACTGTTGAATGGTTGGACAATAATAAATGATTGAAGTCTTCAATCCTGAGTCCCCTAAAATTCTGGTGCCCTAGACTTCCAGCGCTGTAGACTCCAGTCCAAATTTATGTCCACTCCATCCACTTCATTGTATTAAAAAATTGCTAAAAACATAGATCTTTTCATAAAATTATGTCAACATTAGTGATAAAATCTAATCAATTTAAGAACAAAGATTTGTATAATATTCTTTCAAAATAGATAATTATTTCTCATAGACTAATAAATTGGCATGGGTTTAGGCTAGCTTAATGGCACAAAGGGGATGATTAGGTTAATTCTAGGATGAGGTTATTTTTACCTCATCATTCCTCCCCCACTTAAGGGTGAGCAGGTCCTCCTACCCTTTGTTGTGAATGCTCTTTCTATTTTTTTGCTTCCCTTTTCTTATTTAGCCCTTCAAACAATGCACTGAGGTCATATATGTCACTTGATTCTAGATCCTGATGATCAGGATACTTAACAAACCCTTTAGGCAATTTTACCTATATTTTCCAGTTTTGAAGGTCCCCCAGGGACTGTTCTAAGGTGACTAAAACTACAGGTGGAGGCTAGAGGAACAAAGGAGGTCTGTATCTCATGCCAATCCATTTATTTTTTAGCTGCTATAGTATCTATGTTAGTGCTTCCACCCTTTTGTATGACCATCTCAAGTTAGTAGGGGAAATTATCTCTCTTCTCTTCAAGTACATCGGAAGAGGAGTATATCTGTATTCACATGCATTTAATGCCTTGTCCACTAATTTGGGTCCATTTATATTAAAGTCCTCAAAACAAATCCTAATCCTATCATTGTACTTTATTTCATGGCATCATATTTCTTTGTCAATCTAAATTATTTCTTGAATACATATGGCTTATGATATGGATGCCTCATGAGAAGGCCAACTGTCTTTTCTAGCTGTAGATACTCTTTAGTTCTCTCCTGCCAACTGATCTGATTTTGTAGGTTAGATAAAAATGTTAGACTTAGGGCACATAACTGAGAGGGGGGGTGAATTAGTTGTGCAAAACTTTCTCCAATTTACACACTTAAATCTTCTTGGTGATTAGCAGTATATTAATCATGAAACATAATGCATTCAAATCAAAAGCAGAAACTCATCAACACATAAGTCACCAAGATTTTGACATGGAAAACCCGGTTAAGGGAAAAACCATGGGGTGATTAACACAAGAATGTATTCTCTGTTAGAAGAATAGAAAGAATAAAATGGCACATGCCAATTAGGGCTCACTGCCCAAGCACACTGCTCACAAGAGGCTCACTGCCTACAAGAGATACACTGTCTACAAAGAAATAAGTATACATACATGAACTGGAGAATAGCATCTTCACCATGCTTAAATCAGTTCCATTAAGCTCAATACTTCTGCTCTGCCTTTCGCTCTCTTCTTCGCTACCACACTCTCATCTCCACAAGACACCCTTCAAAATGACTTCACAATCCCTTATTTATACAAGGCATCGACTTAGGAACAATCATCTAAGTCGGCAAACACCTACAAGAACATCCACAAGAGGTGTAATACATCCGGTTGGCCAGTCTCAAGAAGAACACCAATATCTGGTGGTTATTCTTCAAATGCAAACTCTAACTTCAATGCGGACCACCAATATGAACTGGACATGATCCAATCATCATCATAACCTTCCCTGAATCACCAAGAACATCCGCACTTCATCAGCCTACTGGAATTCTTCTCTCCTTCATCTGGAGCTTCAAGAACACAGTATGTCATCACTGTCACAAAGGAATAGGCTCTTCTAGACCTTCAAACCATGAACCAATCTAGTTGATACTTCATAGGGACGTCCTCAACACTCCCTCAAATCCACAGAATGGGATAATGAATTTCTGGATCTCACCGGACCTATCTGTGACACTCTGTCACCTCTGAACACCTGCCAGAACCGGTTCTACTTGAGCGACCATAACTTCTTCAGATCTTCATGTGGACCTCTGAAAACTTGACTGGTGCATCTCAAGACTTATATCTACAACCCCTTTAAACTGCATCCTCTGATCCTCAACCTATTGAGGACTTTTACCTTCTTGTCATCACTGTTCTTCACTATTCCTGATTGAGACTAATTTTCTCAATATCCTCAAAACACAGCTCATCTAATCCTTCTCATTAATGCAACATGAGTATGTTGACATCAATGACAACACTGGTTAGGCCCATACTTGCAACAATCTCCCCCTTTGTCATTGATGGCAACATATGATGTGAAAAACCATCAAGACAAGAACTTCTCCTTACTATCACAACTCCCCCTATCAGCAACAACTATTCACATGTCCTCTCTTCCTTTACTGCTCCCCCTTTGATCATCAACCACTTGTTTTTCACATGTCTTCTCTCCCCCTTTGACATCAATGGCAAAGGGCTCATACTTGCCACTCATATACTTCAGAAACATACCTGTTGCTCCCCCTGAGTAGCATCTCCCCATCATCAATCCAAATCACAAGATATGACTGTGATATCCACCAGACAGATGCACATTAGTGCATCCTAGTTCATCATCGGAGGGGCTATAACACCTAACTTCTCCCTGAGATACTCAAAAGAGTCCTTGGGAAGAGGTTTAGTAAAGATATCTGCAATCTGATCCTTGGAGGGCACATACTCCAGTCTGACTTCATCCTTGTTCACTTGCTCTCTCAAAAAGTGAAACTTGATAGATATATGCTTAGTCTTAGAATGCAACATCGGATTCTTAGAAATATTTATTGCACTTGAATTATCACAGAAGATTGTGATAGGCTCCTCATACTCTACTTTAATATCTCTTAGCATATGCTTCATCCACAAAACTTGAGTGCAACTACCTACTGCTGCAATGTATTCTGCTTCAGTTGTAGACAGAGATATTGCCTCTTATTTCTTGCTTAGCCAAGAAACCAATCTCTTTCCCAAAAAGAATGCTACACCACTGGTACTCTTTCGGTCATCCACATCTCCTGCCCAATCTGCATCTGTATATGCATGAATAGAGAAATCATGATCTCTAGGATACCACAAACCATACTCAACTATTCCTTTTAGATACCTAAAAATCCTTTTGATTGCCATGACATGAGATTCTCTGGGATCAGCCTGGAATCTCACAACAAGACCAACAACCTGCATTATATCTGGTCTAGTTTGAGTGAGATACAACAATCCTCTAATCATTGATCTGTACTTTGTCTAGTCTGCCTTAGGAGAGTCATCATCTTTGCTCAACTTACATCCGGTTGCCATGGGAGTATTCATTCGCTTTGAATCTTCCATTCCAAATTTCCTTAACAATTCTTTCACATATTTGGTCTGAGAAATAAAGATTCCTTTCTTTGTCTGAGTAATTTGCAGACCCAAGAAGAAATTCATTTCACCAAGCATTGACATCTCAAACTCACTTTTCATTTGATTTGCAAAAGTTTTACACATACTGTCTCTTCCTCCAAAGATGATATCATCAACAAATACTTCAACAAACAAGATGTTTTCATGGTCAATTTTGAAATATAAGTTACTGTCAACAGTACCTTTGTTGAAACCAATCTTCAAAATATGTTTGTCCAATTTTTCATACCAGGCTCTTGGGGCTTGCTTTAGTCCATATAGTGCCTTCTTCAACTTGCAGACCATATCACCATGCTTAGATAATTGAAATCCATCCGGTTGTTCAATGTACACTTCTTCTTCTAAGTCACCATTCAGGAAGGCAAATTTGACATCCATCTGATACACCTTGAAATCCTTGAAGGCAGCAAATGCAAGAAATAATCTGACTGCTTCAATTCTTGCCACTGGAGCAAAAGTTTCTTCAAAATCAATTCCTTCTATTTGAGAGTAGCCTTTGCAGACCAATTTGGCTTTATTTCTAATTACTTCACCAACTTCATTTAGTTTGTTCCGGAAGACCCATTTGGTTCCAATCACATTCTTGTTTCTAGGTCTGGGAACAAGATCCCAAGTGTGATTTTTCTCAATTTGCATCAACTCTTCCTCCATTGCTTTGGTCTAGTTTTCATCATTGCAAGCTTCATTTATTGTCTTAGGTTCAATCTTTGAAATCAGACAATATTCATCTAAATTTTGAACAATTTTCCTTCTAGTTTGCACACCTTTGCTTTTGTCACCTATGATCTGATCTTCATAGTGGTTCAGTCTTACATACCTTGGAACTTTGGGAGTTTCTTGCACTTCTACTTCTTGATCAGGCTCATTCGAACCTATCTCTTCTTCCTAATTTACCGGATCAGTCTGAATCTGATTTTCAGAAGAGGATTAAACTCTTTGAACCAGAACACCATTTTGATCATCTTCATCATATTCATAAAACCTTGAGGGTTTCTCTATTCCCTCGTCAACCTTCACATTTGTACTTTCTATCATCTTTCTTAGTCTCTTGTTATAACACCGGTATGCTTTGCTTTGAGTGGAGTAACCCAAGAAAATTCCTTCATCACTTCTAGCATCAAACTTGCCTAGATATTCATCTCTTTTAATGTAACATTTGCTACCAAACACTCTGAAATACCTTACAGTAGGAGTGATGCCAAACCAAAGTTCATAAGGAGTCTTACCAGTATTGCTTCTGATTTGAACTCAATTGAGAGTATAGACTGCAGTACTGACAGCTTCTCTCCAATAGATATGAGGAACATTAGCTTCCATCATCATGGTCCTAGAAGCTTCTTGTATGGTATGGTTCTTTCTTTCCACTACTCCATTCTGCTGTGGAGTCCTAGGAGCAGACAACTGTCTCTTTATTCCATGTTTCTCACAGAACCCTATGAACTCACCGGATGTGAATTCTCCACCTCTATCAGACCTCAGACATTTCAACTTCAATCCGATTTTATTCTCTACCATAGCCTTGAATATTTTGAATTTCTCAAAAGCTTCTGATTTCTCTTTAAGAAAAGTTACCCACATCATCCGGGAATAGTCATCTATTAGCAACATGAAGTATCTATCACCTTGAATACTCCTGGTTCTTGCCAGACCACAAAGATCAGTGTGAACTAAGTCCAATAATCCAATAGAAGACAGTTCCTTGCTTTTGAATGTGACTTTGCTCAGCTTACCTAACTGACATTCCTTGCACAAGCTGTTAGTAGGTTTCACCAATTTTGGAAGATCTCTTACAGCCTGAGTATTGCTTATCTTGATGATATTATCAAAATTCACATGACACATCCTTCTATGCCATAACCAACTCTGATCAACTTGAACAAATAAGTAGCTTTTACCAGTACCAACCAAGTGGAAGATATTACCTTTAGTTTGAGCACCGGATGCAATCTCTGTTTCGAAACTTTCAAAGACGGATATCATAGCCTTTGTCCACCAACTGTCCAACACTGAGAAGATTGTGCTTCAAACCTTCAACATACAGTACATTACTAGTTTTGTTTCTTCCATCAAAAGAAATAGTTCCTCTTCCTCTAATTCTACCAGCATAATTATCACCAAACTTCACCACTCCTCCTTCATACCTTTCCAAATCTATGAACTTATTTTTGTCACCTGTCATGTGGTGAGAGCAACCACTGTCAATGACCCAATCGTCCTTTTCTTCAACTTGGGCAGCCAGAGCTCTTTCTACAACTTTATGATTGATAGATACATAGGAAATTGATTCTTCTTCCTTGATGGCAATAAACACCCATTCACTTCCAGATTTGTTTCCTGTCTCTGGTTTATCATCTATTACTCCTTCATTATCATCTTCTTCATGAACATAGTAACAATTCTTTTGGAACCTTGATCTGTTAGGATTTGGCTTTGAAAATCTTTTCAGACATCTTGAGGCAAAATGACCAATCTTATTGCAGTTAAAACACTTAAAAGGCAATTTTCCTTCATACTTACCGGATCCTCTTGGTAGTCTCTTTGCAATGAGGGATTCAAGTTGAGCAGTTTCTACTTCTTCTTCTTCCAGGTCTTTTCTTGCTTTTTCATACCTTGACAGTTTCCTTGATGAGTTCTCTCCCGGATCAAATCTTTGTTTACCTTTCACAGAGGCACTGGCTTTGAATCCAGATTCAGTCTTGGGGGGATCATCTCCAAACTCGATCATTTCAAATGCAACCAGTTTACCAGCCAATTGGTCTCTTGAGACAGTTGTATGGGCTCTGAATTCATCAATGGCAGCAACCTTGATTTTGTACGAGGCAGGAAGGGATCTGAGAATTTTGCCAACAATCTCATTTTCATCCAAGATTCCACCAGCATTTCTAATTCCACAAACCAGCTCATTTACTCTTGGCATAAAGTAGTAATATTTTCATCATCTCTCATCTTCAATTTTTCAAATTTCCCTTTAAGACTCTGTAACCTTGCACATTTAACAGACTGGTCTCCTTCATGCAAAAGTTCCAGTTTATTCCAAATCTCAAAAGTAGTTGGTAGGTCAATAACATTTGAGAGCTCTGAGTCAGATAATGCGCTTAGAAGAGCCTCTTTGGTCCGCAGATTGTTTTTAGCATATGTGATTTCATTTAGGGTTGTTAGATCACCCTGTGGAGGTACATATGCTTTTGTAACCATGGACCAGTACGCCATTCCCATACACTGCAAGTGACGTTTCATGTGACCTTTCCAAAGAGCAAAGTTGGTTCCATCAAACTTCGGACTATCCTTCTTGTAAGACGACATCCTGGATCTCCTCAAGTGGTTAATCTCCTTTTAGATAAACTTGGATATGATACCAATTGTTAGACTTAGGGCACACAACTGAGAGGGGGGGTGAATCAGTTGTGCAAAACTTTCTCCAATTTACACACTTAAATCTTCTTGGTGATTAGCAGTATATTAATCATGAAACATAATGTATTCAAATCAAAAGCAGAAACTCATCAACACATAAGACACCAAGATTTTGATGTGGAAAACCTAGTTAAGGGAAAAACCATGGGGTGATTAACCCAAGAATGTATTCTCTGTTAGAAGAATAGAAAGAACAAAATGGCACATGCCAATTAGGGCTCACTGCCCAAGCACACTGCTCACAAGAGGTTCATTGCCTACAAGAGACACACTGTCTACAAAGAAATAAGTATCACATACATGAACTGGAGAATAGCATCTTCACCATGCTTAAATTAGTTCCATTAAGCTCAATACTTTTGCTCTGCCTTTTGCTCTCTTCTTCGCTACCACACTGTCATCTCCACAAGACACCCTTCAAAATGACTTCACAATCCCTTATTTATACAAGGCATCGACTTAGGAACAATCATCTAAGTCGGAAAACACCTACAAGAACATCCGCAAGACGTGTAATACATCTGGTCGGCCAGTCTCAAGAAGAACACCAATATCTGGTGGTTATTCTTCAAATGCAAACTCTAACTTCAATGCGAACCACCAACATGAATTGGACATGATCCAACGATCATCATAACCTTCCCTGAATCACCAAGAACATCCGCACTTCATCAGCCTACTGGAATTCTTCTCTCCTTCATCCGGAGCTTTAAGAACACAGTCTGACATCACTGTCACAAAGGAATAGGCTCTTTCAGACCTTCAAACCATGAACCATTCTAGTTGATACTTCACAGGGATGTCCTCAACACTCCCTCAAATCCACAGAATGGGATAATGAATTTCTGGATCTCACCAGACCTATCTACGACACTCTGTCACCTCTGAACACCTACCAAAACCAGTTCTACTTGAGCGACCATAACTTCTTTAGATCTTCATGCAGACCTCTGAAAACTTGACTGGAGCATCTCAAGACTTATATCTACAACCCCTTTAAACTGTATCCTCTGATCCTCAACCTATTGAGGACTTTTACCTTCTTGTCATCACTGTTCTTCACTATTCCTGATTGAGACTAATTTTCTCAATATTCTCAGCACATAGCATCTAATCCTTCTCATTAATGCAACATGAGTATGTTAACATCAATGACAACACCAGTTAGGCCCATACTTGCAACAAAAAAAGCCCTGAGCTGAACTTCTCCCACAAAAAGATTTATGAAAAGTTCATTATGTTTTTCTAAAAGCAAATTATGAATAAAGAATTCATAGAGCAAGTTTTTCTGAGTAGGAGGTGAATCTTTGAATGTTTCTAAGAATTTTTTTTCATCAGGATCATAAGGAAGATTGCAGGAAATTTTGAGTAGCTTCAATCTCAAAGATTGTTCATTAAGAACATGGAATACAATCTAGAAGATTTTCTACAAGCTAATAATAATTCCCCTATTTTACATGCCTCTGTTTTTGCTTGATACAGTCTATCAAAAGATTCTTTGAATAACACTAACTCCTTTAATCAAGCATTCTCCACTCCAACCTTCCTTAGAAAGCAACATCTTTCAATCCATTTTCTTAACAAGGGAGGTATATGAACCTGAAACCATTCCATCTTTGTAGGATCTGTTTGGATTTCTTTTCTTTCCATGGTTGGTTTGGTTTTCACCTCCTGCAACTCCTGTTCTAATTCTACTACTTGACAAAGGGCTGCATTCATTTCTTGTTTCCATTTTTCCTTCTTTTCCAAAAAGGATTGAAGGAAGTATATGAGGTTGTCATCCAATTTTTTGATTTGCCCATTCTTATCAGACAAGGTTGCCAATTGTTCTTGATTTTTCTCTTTGGACTGTTTCAGTTGGGACTCTAAACTTGAGATGAGTTTATCCTTCTGTTGTAACTTAGTTTCCAACTCTCCTACTTTTTGTTCCAAAGATTGGTGCAGTCACGGTAGGAGGGTTCATAGAATGAACTATCTGGACCGTGTAACAAGAGTAAACACAATAGAAACAACTCAAGAAATAAAACAAATGTAGATTTAGTCATTCAGTATATCATAGAATTCAAATAGAGCTCGGTCAGCAACATGCAGGCTTATAGTTAGGGCTCACAGGCCTGATTACATACATGCGCAAGATAAAGCTTTGAAGTCCTCTTGCGAAGGAGCCAATTATCTATCATCTAAATCATGAGAACTTAATTGTTTCTTTCCTAAGGATCTATTACATCATTATATATCATTTCTAGACCAATAGATTCTTCCACATCAGCCAAGGAATGTCAAACTTCAATGAAGAGTTGTAACATGTTTAAAGATAGGTCAGACCTAAATGCATATAACACTTCCTCAAATGAATGAAACAATGTGTGGACCCTTGGGGAAAGTTGTCCATGAACCAAAGGACATTGAATGATGTGTCATTGAGATCCGTAAGACAAGGAATGATCCACAAGCCTTCTCCTTTAGCTGATTGTCAGGAACTATAAGAATGCTCTACTTTGAGAAAACAGTTGATCTTCCAATAGCGATATCTTTTTGGTAACTTATCCAAATGCTCTAAATTCTTGATATGATGTAGATGAATGAATGTAGATGCTAACAGATCCACAAGGTGTGAATTACCAAAACCATACCACAAGCTGAAACTACTTCTGACTGAACTGCCTGAACTGAACTGGAAAATGAAAGAACTAAAATGCAAATGTTTTTGGTTGATGCAAGATTACTCTTGAACTAGGGATGCTCCTGCATCAAACATCTGGGGTTATTGAAAAAGTGAGTCCCTCACTTTGTCGGGGCTAGGGGAGAACCAAGACAGTCCACCTTAGCCTGAGAAATTCATGATGAATCTTCTTCCGGTCTGCCTTTCCACTTCACAAGATATTCTTTATATTGTCTTCCTCTAGTGCTACGTCCAACTCTACTATCCAAAATGTCTTCTATTTGCTCCGGTGCTTGTTGTGGTAACTGCTTCGTCAAGTCTTCTGTCATACTGTCATTGAACTCTGCTTCATGATACTGATAAAGATCTACAATGTTGAAAATAGGTGAGATACCCAATGTCTCTGATAACTCCACTTCATATGCATTTCTTGAATCAAATTTCCTAAGTATCTTACAAGGTCCAAACTTCTTCATCTTTAACTTGTTATATGTCCCAACTAGAAATATTTCTTTTCTCAAGTACACTGTCACTTCGTCTCCAACTTCAAATTCCTTATGTCTTCTTTTCTCATTAGCCTTTTCTCTGTACTTACTGTTCATATTTTCCAAATGCTTCTTCACCTGGTTATGCATTGTCTTCATATGGTCTACAAATTCTTCTGCTACTACACTCCTCTTTTCCTCTGTACTGATATCTCTCAATTCTGTAACTCCTCTAGGATTCACTCCGGTAACAATCTCAAAAGGTGTTCTTCTAGTACTCCTATTTATTGAATTATTGTATACAAACTCTACTTGTGAAAGAATCAAATCCCAACTTTCGGCTTTGTCTCCAACCATTGTGAAAGAATCAAATCCCAACTTCCAGATTTGCCTCCAACCAAACATCTCAACAAGTTTCCCAAACTCCTATTCACTACCTCTGTGTGTCCATCTATCTTTGGATGAAAAGTTGAACTGAACTTCAAGTCTGTCTTAATCTTCTTCCAAAGTGTCTTCCAAAAATATCCAACAAACTTTATATCTCTGTCTGAAACTATACTCTTAGGTAATCCATGCAATCTCATAATCTCCTTGAAAAATAGATCAACTACATGCACTACATTAGTTGTCTTCTTACAAGGTACGAAATGAGCCATCTTTGAAAATCTGTCAACCACTACAAATATTGAATCATGTCCTCTCTGTGTCTTAGGCAATCCCATCACAAAATCCATGCTTATGTCTTCCCAAGGTCTCTCCGATACTGTCAAAGGTTTATACAATCCAATGTTCTGACTACTCCCTTTTGCAACTTGACAAAGTCTACAACTCTGCACAAATCTTTGAACATCCTTATGTATCTAAGGCCAAAAGTAATTTTCACTCACCAAAGCCACTGTCTTATCAATGCCAAAATGTCCTGCTAATCAACCACTATGTTTTTCCTTGATCAAATTATCTCTCATTAAACTGTTAGGTATGCACAACTGACTTCCTTTGAACAACATATCTTCTTGAATGAAATAGTCCAACCACTTACTTCTATCTATCATAACAGGTTCCTTACATGCTTTCCAAGGTTCTACAAAATCAGTGTCTCCCTCATACATGTTCTTCAATTCATCAAAACCCAACACTTCAACTCTCATCTCTGTCAACAAGTTTCTTCTCCTACTCAAGGCATCAACAACTTTGTTTGATTTTCCACTCCTATGTTTCAACATAAAAGTATAACTCTGCATGAACTCTACCCATCTCATATGTCTCTGATTCAACTTACCTTGACTATTCAAATATTGCAAAGCTTGATGATATGTATACAACACGAACTCCTTAGGTAACAAGTAATGTCTCCACTTCTTCAAGGCTTAAATTATGGCATAGAACTCTTGATCATAAACTGAATATCTTCTCCTTGCATCATTCAACTTCTCACTGAAATATGCTATAGGTCTACCTTCTTGATTTAACACTGCTCTGATTGCATTTCCACTTGCATCACAATCAACTTGAAATACCTTATTGAAATTTGGTAATGCCAAAATAGGTTGCTCTATCACTTTCTGCTTCAACAACTCAAAGCTTTTATCTACTCCAGATGTCCACTTGAAATATTTTCTGTCACCTCTAATTGTCTCTGTCATAGGGTTACATACTGAACTAAAATTTCTGATGAACTTTCGGTAGAAACTAGCCAATCCATGAAATGATATAACCTCTCCAATGCTCTCTGGTGTAGGCCATTCAATAATTGCTCTCACTTTCTCAGGGTCCATCTTCAATCCTCCCGCAGAAATCACAAATCCCAAATATACCAACTCTGCCTTCATGAAACTACACTTCTTGATGTTTATCAGCAATTTTTCTTCTCTCAGTCTCTACAAAACTTGTCTAATATGCCACAAATGTTCCTCTTTTGTTTTACTAAAAATTAGAATATCATCCAAGTACACAATCACAAACTTACCCAAAAATTTCTTCAAGACTTCATTCATCAACCTCATGAAAGTACTCGGTGCATTTGTCAATCCAAAGGGCATCACTAACCACTCATACAAACCTTCATTTGTCTTAAAAGCAATCTTCCATTCATCACCTTCTCTGATTCTGATTTGATGGTATCCACTCTTCAAGTCTAGCTTTGTGAAATATTTTGCTCCACTCAAACAATCCATGATATCATCCATCCTAGGTAAAGGAAATCTATACTTAACTGTGATCTTGTTTATTTCTCTGGAATTAATACATATTCTCCATTCTCCATCCTTCTTCAGTGCAAGAACTACAAGTACTGCACAAGGACTCAAACTTTCTCTGATCAAACCATTCCTCAACAACTCTTGTATCTATCTATTCAGTTCTTCATTCTCTGTCGGTGTCATTCTATGTGCTACTTTGTTAGGCAAACTTGCTCCCAGTATAAGATCCATGTCATGACTGATGCTCCTTATAGGTGGCAATCCATCAGGTACATTATCTGATATGATGTCTTCATACTCTGTCAGCAATTCTCTTATCTCCTCTGGTTCAATTTCTTTCTTCACTACTTCAGGCTTTTTAGGAATCAAGGCATAACACATATTCTCATGTCTCAAACCATCCAAAAATTTCCTTCCATCTACCAAACAGATTCTAGCATTCCCGCATACCACATCTTTAGTATCATCCTCCAAAGGAATCAAAGTAATTCTTTTCCCATTTGATGTTATAGTATATGTGTTCTTTCTCCCATCATGTATATCTTTTCTATCATACTGCCAAGGTCTACCCAACAAGATATGACAAACATCCATATGCATAATATCACACAAGACTTCGTCATAATAAGATCCAATATGAAATTTCACCAAACATTGTTCACTTACCAGTACCTTATGATCATCTTGAATCCATGCTATCTGATAGGGCTTAGGGTGTTTCAATCTTCCAATTTCAGCTTAGTCACCATCTCCTCTGAAACTAGGTTATCTAAACTACCACTATCAATTACAACTTTACAACACTTACCTCTAGATTTGCATCTGGTTTTGAACAGACTTTTCTTCTATGATGGTTCCTCATTTGTTTCTATTTGAAATAGTGCTCTCCTCGTCATAGGTTTGCCAACTAAACCGGGTGATTCAATAAGTTCCTCTTCCACATAGGCTGCTCTTCCACTATTTTCTATCCTCTTGCTTGTACTACCTTGATTACACTTAAATGCTCTATGTCCTTCACCTCCACACTTGAAACAAGTACCTTTGATTGTTCTCTTATCAAATCCTCTTCCTTCTCTTATGTATCCTTCATTTCGGTATGCACTAGGGTTTCCTCTCTGGTAAAAATTTATGTCATCTCTCCAGTAAGCATTGTTATTTCTGTCATCCTTCCCAACTGGGCTATCAAACTTGTTTTACTCTATAAATGGTTGATTATATCTAGAAAATGCTCTAACTCTCTAAAATTTACCTCCTCTGCCTCTCTATCTCTGATCATTCTTCTTATTCAACTTCTCTTCCACCTTTAGGGCAAATTGGTATGCTTCCTCCAAAGATGTCATCCTTACCAAGCTTAGTTCTTCTTAAATGTTCAATCTCAGTACATTGATGTATCTAGCCACTTTCTCCTTGCTTGCTTCACTATGTCCTGTTCTTATGATCATCTTATGAAATTCTTCAGTGTACTCCTTCACAGATTTCTCCTTCTGCCTCAAGTTTTGTAATCTTTTCAACAATTCCAACTCATAGTCAGCAGGTATAAATTAATTCTTCAACTTTGTAATCTTTTCTTTTCCTCTTCTATTTCTTTCTAACTAAACTTCTTTCCACCATATAGCAACATGTCCCTTCAACTTTGTCTTCACAAATTTTACCTTCTCCGGATCTTCAATTTCCTCATATTCAAAGTATTCTTCCATATCATTTATTTAGTCAATCAATTCTTCAAGGTTCAAATTACCAGTATAGTTAGGTACATCAAGTTTAGGTCTCTTTCCAATCTTTGAAATAGCTCACAACATCTTTATCTGATCTAATTCTTCTTCTTCATTACCTTCTAGGGTTTCACCAGTTTGTTCAGTAGATTGAAATTCCTCTTCACCATCACTTTCAACATTAGGTCTCAGTGTCAATCCTCTTCGCCTATCTTCTTCAACAGTATCCAAATGAATTTGCATTGTTCTCATCAATTCCATCATCTTATCCATTCTATTAGCCATTGTACCAATAGGAGAAACTCTTCGCGGTCACATCTTCCTAGGATCAGGTGCAAACTGCCTTAGGTTCGGCGATCGGGCTACAAGCGACAACTACCTCTCAATTGGTGATCAGTTACGCACAAGTAACCTACCTTGGATCGGTGATCTGCTCACAATAAGATATTACAGAATTCCATCACCAACTTCGCTCAATTCACTCCCAAAGATTTGAACTTTCACTCTGAAACCACTTGTTGCAGTCACGGTAGGAGGTTTCACAGAATGAACTATTCAGACCATGCAGCAAGAGTAAACATAACGGAAACAACTCAAGAAATCAAGCAAATGCACATTCAGTCATTTAGTATATCATAGAATTCAAATAGAGCTCGGTCGGCAACATGCGGGCTTACAATTAGGGCTCATAGGTTTGATTACATACATGCACGAGATAAATCTTTGAAGTCCTCTCGCGAAGGAGCCAACTATCTATCATCTAAATCATGAGAACTTAATTTCTGCTTTCCTAAGGATCTATTACATCATTATATATCATTTTCAGACCAATAGATTCTTCCGTGTCAACCAAGGAAGGTCACTAACTCCAATGAAGAGTTGTAATGTGTTCACAGATAGGTCAGACCTAAATGCATAGAACACTTCCTCAAGTGAATGAAATAACACGCAAACCCTTGGGGAAGGTTGGCCATGAACCAAAGGATGTTGAATGATGTGTCATTGGGATCTACAAGATAAGGAATGATCCACAAGCCTTCTCCTTTAGCTGATTGTTAGGAACTGTTAGAATGCTCTACTCTGAGAAAACAGTTGATCTTCTGATAGAGATATCTTTCTGGTAACTTATCCAAATGCTCTGAATTCTTGATATGATGTAGATGAATGAATGTAGATGCTAAGTCCAGATCCGTAAGGTGTGAATTGCCAAAACTGGACCACAAGCTGAAACTACTTCTGATTGAACTGTTTGAACTGAACTGGAAAATGAAAGAACTGAAATGCAAATATTTTTGGTTGATGCAAGATTACTCTTGAACCAGGGATGCTCCTGCATTAAAGATTTATTCAATTGCTATATCATTTCCTCTTTTTGATCAATGATCTATTTTTGCACAAAAATTTGCTCATCATTTTGTGGTACTTTATTTCTCAATTGTATAATCTCTCCTTTCAGCTTATTCAATTCAATTTCCATTTGACCGTCTTCTACATTATCTACATTTGTGGTATGGGGTGGTTCAAAAACTTTTGTGTTTTGATCAAACACATTTTCCTCATTACCCACTCCTATAAGGCTTTTCTCTGTTTCACCTACATTCTCTGCTGGAGATTGTTGTTCACCTGGCAAGACTATCTCAGTCTGATTTTGTTCCCCTTGCTCCTCTTGTTATTTCTTAGTCAGGCTAGTTTGTTTCAAGGCTTCTTCTTTGTTATCTTTTCCTAAGGTTTCACTCAAACTCAACTTTCTATCATGCCTCTTCCTCTTCAGAATAGGTGGGTGTCCAAATGTGGTAGAAAAATTTAAATCTGTAGCCAACCTTTTACTTCTCCTTGGAGGAGGGGGTCATTGCAACCTTTGCTTAGGGTGTTGGTTTCTTGCCCTAGGCGGACTAGTCTCTTGCTCCTCTCTAGAATCAATAACTTCTACATTCCTTTGAGTTCCCAGAGTCTCTCGCAAAGTCTCTGGAACATTGTGTACCCTAGGAGAAATATCAGTTTCTGAAGGGTTTGATGCATGTTCCGATGCTTCCTCCTCTGGAGTCCCATGGGTTTGTTGGGGATCAAGAGAAGGTTCCCTAGGGTTTTCTGTGGCCACACTAGAAGATGCCCCTCTTTCAAATTGTCTTGTGGGTGTTGGGGTTTCAAATTTTTGAAGAAATCTCTACCACTTCTTATCTATTTTTCTTCTTTTCAAAAGTTGATGTTTGCAAATTAGGGTAATTAGGCCATGGTGTTTTAAAGGCCCAAACCTGACTTTATACCTTTATATCATATTGACTAGAGAATTGAACAAGAGGGTAGGGATATTGATTCTAAGTTTGGGATTCTTAGTGCCATGACGTAAATGAATGAGTAGGTGGAAAGGAGGCCCTACAATGGTGGCACATTGGCCGTCACAAGTGAAATATTTAATAATCCATGATACTGTTGTTTTCTAGGGTTCTAAAATTGACATTCTTTGAATACCCTTATTTTGACCCCCAGGACTTGTGACCAATTGAGGCTGAGGTTCCCCTTCCCATATAAAGAGTTCTATCATTTTCTAATAAGGAATGTTTGTCTCCTTAGCCAAATTCATGCCTTCATTTTCAATTCCAGAAATATCAGAAATAGTTTGGGCACTTACCTTGACTTTTCTCCCTCATACCATGGAGTGCCCTTCTGTAAAGTTTTCGATGAACTCTTTAACTAGTTCTAGGTTGTAGCCCTCAAAATTCTTAACAAAATCTAGCCATCCTACCGCTTGGAAGAATTCTGTAATGATCTGCAGAGCTAAAAGATTGTCTGCAAAGGTTGGTTCTAATTTCCTTTTTGCCCCCATGTTAATTCCTAAGATTGTTCACTGAATTGCATTACTAGCTAAGATACTAAAAACCAAACTTACAGCAAGTTACAAAATGCATTATAACTAATGCAATGAGATGAAGGTGATATGGTGTCATTTCAAATCAACATGCCAACCTAGACTTCTTAATCATTATTACCTACTATGCATGCAAAATTAATGCGTTTCCATTTCCCTCGGTTGAAGTGCTGCTAACACGGATTTCCAATTTTTAGAAAAAGGGAAAAGTATGCCAATTTATTAAGTCCTAATAACAATTTATTACCTAATTAAGAAAGAGATTGTACATACCTCATGTTCATAAATCAACTTCAATTTGCTCTTTTGCTAATGTCAAGGACACATTCATGAATTTATGAATCATTAATGTGAATTTTTGATGGGATGGTCAATAATGGTATGCATAGATTTATTGGTGAGGTTGATGACGTAGGCTGGGGCAATTATTATTATGATTTTTGAATGATCATTATAATGATAGGGAATGATGGTCTTAAGAAATTCATTTTAATGAATTCCATTGTATGGAGGTGATAGATGGTGGAAAATTATATGAGCAGGTGTGGGCTAAAAATTCTAGAGTATTTGTGAAGGACTAGAAAGTTTCGGAGCATTGTTGAAAGATGCAGCCAGAACACAGGAGCAAAGTTCTAGAGCATCATTGAAATATGTAGCCGGAATGAAGGAACAAAGTTCTAGAGCATCACTTAAAGATGTAGCCGGAATGAAGGAACAAAGTTTTAGAGCATCGCTGAAAGATGCCACTGGACACGGCAACAAAGTTCTGAAGCATTGCTGAAAGATGCAGCTAGAATGAAGGAACAAAGTTCTAGAGCATCGCTAAAAGATGCAGCCAGAATGCAGGAACAAAGCTCTAGAGCATGACTGAAAGATGCAGCTAAAATGAAGGAACAAAGTTCTGGAGCATCGTTGAAAGATGTAGCTGGAATGCAAGAACAAAGTTCTGGAGCATCACTGAAAGATGTAGCCAAAATGCAAGAACAAAGTTCTAGAGCATCACTGAAATATGTAGCCAAAACTTAGCATGAACAGGGGTGAAGTTCCAGAGCATTGGTGAAGGATGCGACCGAAACTTAGCACAAACATGAATGAAGTTTCAAAGCGTCGGTGGAGGATGATACCAAAACTTAGCATGACTAGGAACAAAGTTCCAGAGCATCGGTGGAGGATCTAACCGAAACTTAGCACAAATAGGAATGAAGTTCCAAAGCATCAGTGGAGGATGCTACCAAAACTTAGCACGAGCAGGAACGAAGTTCTAAAGCATCAGTGGAGGATGCGACCGAGACTTAGCATGAACAAGAATGAAGTTCTGGAGCATCGGTGGAGGATGCTATTGAAACTTAGCATGATCATGGGGAATATTCCTGCAAAATAAGAGAAGTCTAACTAAAATTTTAGACAAATAACTTGAAACTGTATATGAAAATTTAGAAAAATACTCAAGAATTTACATACTTTTCTTTACAAGAAATTTATTTATGTATCTTCTGCCAAGGCAGATTGGATACATTGGACCTCACCTTGCATTTCTACCATCTTAGTCAACTCTTCTCTACTTATAGGTTTTTGGTAAAGACACATCCTATGACCATTTACTAGAAGTGTTCAAGTGTCACCATCTATGGGTTTGAGTTGCACTGCTCCATTTGAAAACACTTCAGAAATTTCATAGGGTCCCAACCAATGAGTCTGAAGCTTTCCTTTTTTATCTTTATATCTAAAGTTGAATAGCAACGCCCAATCACCATTATGGAATTTTCTTTCTTTTATATGTTTGTCATGCCATGTTATTCTCTGATGTTGAATCAATTCAGTCTGATGGGTGGCTTCTAGGTGAAGCTCATCAAGTTCACTAAGTTATAGGACTTGTTCAACTTGGGCTCTGTCAAGGTCTAAACCTACTTCCATTTCTATCCTTAGTGTTTGTAATTCAAATTCAATGGGCAGGAGAAGTTTCTTTCCAAAAACCAATTCGTAGGGAGTGAAATTGGTGGTCAATTTCCAAGTGGTGTTGTAGGCCCAAACTACTTTGTGCAGTTTCCTAGCCCAATCCTTTCTTCGTGATGAAACTATTTTTGTCAGGATGTTTTCAAGTTCTCTATTTGTTACTTCCACCTGACCATTTTCTTGAGGGTGATAACGGGATGATTTCTTATGACTCACTTGGAAATGATCCATGAATGCTAACAAAAATTTAGACATAAATTGTGGTCCTTGATCTGTGACAATAGATATGGGAGCTCTGAATTTGAGGAAGATTTTGTTATAAAGGAAATCTACTACTTGTTCTTCTCTAGCAACTTTCAATGCCTAAACTTCTACCCATTTGGTTAGGTAGTCAGTACAAACCATGATATATTATTTACTTGTGAGGGAGGATCTATGGGCCTTATAAAGTCTAGTCCCCATTTTTCAAAAGGTTCTAAAATTGTTTGCAGTTGAAGCAACATTTCATTGGATGTAGTAGGTCTCCCTACTCGTTGACATTCATCACAATGGTGGACATAGTTTTTAACATCTTTATGCATGGAGGACCAGTAGTATCATACGCCTAAGATTTTATGAGAGATCCTTTTCGCTGAATAATGGCCTCCAAAGGGGTCATCATGGCACGCTCTTAGTATACTATATGTTTCATCTGATATAATGTAGCAGCGTAAAACCAGATCAGATCCGCTTTTGAACATCCCGTTTACCCATTTGAACTGGGCACTTTCTTTGATTAGGCATTTATTTTATTTTGATGTAATGTCTGGTGGAAACTTAGAGGTAGCCAAATAGTTGGCTATGTCTACAAACCAAGGTGTTTTAATGGAATGGCAAACATGTCTTCATCTGGGAATTCATCTTGAATAGGGTTACATTCTCCATTGTCAAGTGTTTAATCTTGGATAAAAGTCTGCTATTATGTTAAACTTCCCAAGTTTGTTAATGATAGTTATGTTGAATTCTTGGAGAAGTAGTAACCACCTGATTATTCGTTCATTCACTGTAGGTTTATTCAATAGGTACTTAATTGCCAAATGGTCTATAAACACAGTTACTTTGTACCCTGTGATATAATGTCAGAATTTTTTGATTGCATAAAATACAGCTAAGAATTCTTTCTCCGTAGTAATGTAGCTCCTTTCGGTGGGAGTCAAATTCTTACTTATGAAGTATATAGTATATTTCCCTCCATTTTCATCTTCCTAGCCTAAAACTACTCCAATTGCATCATTGGAAGCATCTGTGTAGATATGAAATGGAAGGCTCCAGTTAGGTCATCGTAATACTAGAGCAGAAGTAAGTTTTTCTTTAACGATGTAAAATGATGTTTGAAATTCTGTAGTCTAGAAAAATTCTACATCCTTTTGAAGGAGGAAGAACATAGGGGCTACAATTTTACTAAAGTTTTCTATGAACCTCTGGTAATATCTAGCATGTCCTAAGAAACTCTTGACATCTGTTTGGTTTTTGGGGGCTTCAAGTTTTTATATCACTTTGATCTTTTTAGGATCTACTTTTATTCTTTCTGCTGAGATGTGATGCCCCAACACTATTCCTTGTTCCACCATTATTAGACACTTCTCATGACTCAGGGAAAGTTGATGGTCTTCACATCGTTGTAAGAATTTATCTAAATTTTTAAGTGCTTTTTCAAAGGTAGAGCCATATACCGTGAAGTCATCCATGTAGACTTCTACACAATCATTGACAAGTTCAACGAAGATTGCCAAAACAACCCTTTGGAATGTTGTGGGGGCATTACATAATTCAAAGGGAAGGACTCGATATACAAATGTTCCCCAAGGACAAGTAAAATTTGTTTTATCCTAGTCTTCAGTTGCTACTTGTATTTGGTTGTATCTGCTGAACCCATCTAGAAATGGGAAATACTTCTTCCCTGCTAAGTTATCTAGGACTTGATCTATGAAGGGTAGTGGCAAGTAATCCCTATTGGTTTCTTTGTTGAGTTCTCTGTAATCTATACAAACTCTCTATTTCCCATTTTTATTTAGAATAACCACCAAAGGTGAGACCCACTTGCTGTCAAAGATAGGGTAAATGGATCTCACTTGTAGGACTTTTTCAATTTCTATTTTGACAATATCTCTGAGAGCAGGGTTAAATCTACGCTGTGGCTAACGAACTGGTCTAACATCTTCAATATAGATGTGGTGAGTACATACACTAGGATGTATTCCTCACATATCAGTATAGTCCCAAGCAAAAGCTTTGGATCTATTCACCAACACATCAAATAGTTTAAGCTCATCCATTTCTATTAACTAGCTATTGATATTCAAGGTTTTGCCTGGTAATAACATGATAGTTTTCATTCCTGGGTGGTTGGAAGTGACATTATAGACGTCACTCATTAATGTATTGAGCGGACAACTATGTGGTATGATCCTATGGAATCTAGTTATGTCCTCAAACAAGTGATATGTTTTTGGAATGATATTAGCCAACGGACAAGGAAGTGTTGTGAGGGGGTTCTGGCTATTGTCATGTGTGTGTTCTATATCATTAGTTTGGGTCAGTTGTCTGAATATTTCCTCAATTTACAAGACTTCTTCATCACTTGAATCTATAGTGATACTTAATATGTCATCTTCCAGTTCATTTTCTAGCTCTTCCCTATGTTGTTTAATGACTACCATTGCAAGCGAGGCCAAATTTTCTTGTATGTCAGGGCACTTTAACTCATCTACCCAAACTTGTTTGTTTACAACATGCTGAGCAAGGGGATACAAGGACAAGTGTTTATTGTTAAAGCCATTTGAAATTGTCATTCCTCCTACTCTGTAGTCAATTTTGGCTGCAATAGTTTCCAACCAAGGTCTTCCTAATATCAACAGATAGCTATCTTTGGGGGTGTGTGACTGAATCACTTGGAAGTCCACTGGATATTCCCAATTTTTGACTCTAGTAGGGATATCCTCTAGAACTCCTTTGGGAACAACTATAGACTGGTCTTCCATTTGCAAAATGGTTGTGGTGGGATGCAAATTTGTAAGTCCTAGTTTCTCCATGACATCCACAGTCATGACATTAATCGCTGCCCCTAAGTATACTAGCGCATTGGGGATTTCCACCTCATTGATTGTCACTATTATAACAAGGCTACCTGGATAACCATATTTTGGGGGAGAGATTTCTCTAGACATAAGGTTAGCCAAATATCCATTAATTTGCACTGTGTTAATTTGTTTCTTTTTCCTCCCTGGCATTTTTATGCACAATTTTTTAACCAACTAGTTGAGTTCTAGAATCTCTTTGATTGCTTGCAATAATGGTATTTCAATGTGGAGCCACTTAATCTCTTGCATTAAAGCGGTTTCAGTTGGCAAAGTCATTTCCGGAGGATTCTTTGGAGAGACTTCTTTAAGATGCTCCAAAAAAGGTGCTTGGGTTCTCCTTTTTGTGTTGGGTTCATTCTCTGGAAGAGATGACGAATGTTTGTCACATGTTTTCTCTAGAGGTAATTTTGAAGATTTATCTAGAGGTCCTTTAGAGGATGAAGATGGTACTTCAGAGCAATTTCTTGGAATTTTAGTGGACATACCCTGGTTATTCCATGTGGCTTGCTTTGAAGGCATAGGAATTATTTTTGTTCCTTCAGTAGACATTTCATTTTGGTCAACCATAATTTCAACAATAGTAAGTTGCTAGAGCATTTTTCCCAATCTTAACTGTAGGTTCCCATAATAAATAGCATTAACCCCAACCATGTTTTCCTACTCAGTGGAATATACTGGTGCAGTTTGATGGTTATTCTTGGGATTAGCAGTAGGCTGTGCTGGCAGTTGGGGTTGATTGACCTACTCATTTGGTTGATTATTTTGGGGAGTTGGTAGGAGATTCTGTTGTGGGTTTGGCATTCTTCATGGACCATGATAGAATTGGTTTGGAGGTTGATTCCATTGAGGTGCAAGATTTTGAGGATACCATTGTTTCTGTGTTTGATTTGCCCATTGAGGATTTGTCCAGGACTAGTTCGTCCACTCTGGGGGTCCCCAAGGATAAGGTCCCCTATTAGGAAGTACTGGTGGTCAAGGTGTCACCCACTAATTGTTATTCCAATTATTTTGAGGCCACCAGGATGAGTTTGAGTTTTGACCATAAGAGAAATTCCCTCCTAGTCTTTGGCCCATATAATTGACTTCTTCCTCTATTTGAGATGACTGTTTCTTAGAGTTTTTAATCGCATTGAGTATCTCGCATTGGTCAGTGGCATGGTTTTCCTCACAAATCTAACAACTGTCAACTTTATCTAAGAGACATTCAATTAGCAGATATTTATTCCTACATCTGGGACTGTAGATAGATAAGGTTTTAGGATTACGTGTCTTGGCCTGTACTCCATCCAAGGTGGTGTTCAACTGAACAAGGATGTCAGTTTTTAGGTTTTCTATTTCCTCCCTCAATTGGCTAATTTCATTCAATCCTCTCATTAGGCTAGACTTTTAGATTCCTCCTCGAGTTCGAGAGAAGTTTCTACATAACTCAGAGATCTCTCCGACATCATGTTTGGCTATGTCTCCCTTTCCCATCAAATCTAAGCTTCTTCGGGCATCCTCATCAAGACCTTTGAGGAATATGGTCTTGAGGATTTCTGGGTTCATTGTTTCTTCTCCACATCATTTTACTAAAAAGATGAACCTATCTAGAAAGTCTTCTGGGCTCTCATCTTCTTTTTGTCTTAGCTTAAATAGTTCTTCCTTCCTATTGCTGACCCTACAATAGTTCTGATATTTGTCTAGAAAGACAATTTCCATATTGTCCCAAGTTGTGATTGATCTTGAAACCAATCCCATGAACCATGTCATTGCGGAGTCTCTCAAGGTAGAGGGGATCAATTTTAGTTTTTGGCTATCCATTTTGTAGTCATATGTCTGAGACAGAACTTTAAATTTGAAAAGAAACTGGTTTGGGTCCTTGGAAGACAAACCTCTAAAGGTTGGTAAGATAGAAGGTGAATTTTTTTTCATTGGTGAATCCTCATTTGGATTGAGAGAAATAGGATAGGTAAATGTTCGAGCTACTCTCCTACCATTTGGGTTATCATCATCTTGATTGTTTCTAGGTCTTCTTCCATTCTGGTTATTGAAAGGATCATTATTGTTGTCAGTCATTATGTTGGAAGGAATGTTTTCTTCCCTAAGTGTTTGTTGTGGTGGCTGAGTAGCTGAGGTGTTTCGAGAAGTCTCAGGTTGATCCTTTTTAATCAGTTCGTATTGAAAAAGTTCTTTAGCTAAGACTTCTACCTTGTTTGATTTGGTTGGGACTACTATTTGGGGGGCTTTTTCTACGAATCTTCCGTGTGGACCCCTTTTTCTGACCATGAAGAAAAAGTTGACAAAGGCTTTTATTTTATTTTTCTAAACAAGAGGTATCCAAATGTTCTCCTAATAACTAAATGAAGGTGTCCCCGGCAGTGGTGCCAAAAAGTGATAGGTTGTCATTTAGACCTAACACTTTAGCTAAAAATATATCAATTTTATCGACTGGGTTGTGTCCAAGGCTATATGCAATCGTAGGTGGGTTCGGACATCTTAGCCTAATAATGATTTTCTAAATTTTTAGGAAAGACTTTATAACATAAGTCTAAACTACAAAGCATGTGAACTTTATACTACGAAGAATGTGAACTTAAACTACAAAGCATGAAGACTTAAACTATGAATTGAAAGAAACATTCTAATTTAAGAAAGCATATGAATTTCAAATCTAGATTTTACACTATCAAATTCTATTGAACTCTTGAACTGTGCAGGAGCTTCAAAATTTCTTTTCATAGAAAACACTCCAGAACTCCAAAAATTTTAGGATAACACATAGAACTCTGGAATTATAATTCTAAGTTAGACTTCACTGAAAACTACTAAACATGACACCCTTCAAGTTAACATCAACACCATTCTATCATATCATCTCATAACAGAATAACACAGAAACGTAACATACAGAAATAGAACATAAATGATAACAAACACATTCAAAGAATATCAAAGTACTTATCTATTTCCTTTGAGTGGCTATCTCTCTGGAAGTCTTCTATCAACTCAAATTGCATTTACCATTAATAGAATTCAGTTCTAGTTTGCATAAAACATCATACAATAGACTATATGGACACAGAGCAATTTTGATTCAATTCATTCATAGAATAATAGTTTTAAAAACAAAGATAGTCTATATCACTTCAAAAATCCTAAATTCTAGGGGTGGCCCATTAATGCTTCCAAAAGTCTTAAAACAAGATAACATAAAACTAACTAATCAAGCTATCTTTTTAATGCAATAAAACAGGGGCTCCAAGTGGAGCTTTAAATGCCTTAATTGTTTTTGGAGTAACAGAAAGATAAATAACTGTTGAATGGTCAGATAGTAATAAATGACTGAAGTCTTCAATCCTTAGTCCCCTAAAATTTTGGTGCTCTAGACTTCTAGCATTGTTGACTCCAGTCCAAATTTATGTCCACTCCTTCCACTTCATTATAGTCAAAAACCTACTAAAAACACATATATTTTCATAAAATTATGTCAACATTAGTGGTAAAATCTAATCAATTTAAGAATGAAGATTTGTATAATATTCTTTCAAAATAGATAATTGTTGCTCATAGACTAATAAATTGGCATGGGTTTAGGCTAGCTTAATGGCACAAAGGGGATGATTAGGCTAATGCTGGGATGAGGTTATTTTTACCTCATCATGGCCCTAGTGCCTGACGTGCCTGATCACACTTCTTTTGGTACCGCTGCACTTGTCCTTGCAGTTGTAATACCTAGACCTATAGCTAAGCAATCTGCCCATCACCATATGCATGTGCTAGCTGCCCCTGCGATTGCACTACTTGTGCCTGTAACTATTGCACATGTCCCTGCAGCCTCACAACCTCTGCAGTCGCCCCGCCATATCCATCTATGTCTCCTCCACCATCCTCATTGTCATCAACATCCATCTCAATGATCTCCATGGCTTCCTCCTCTCCCTCTCCATCATCATCATCCCCTCTTGCCACCTATCCCACTACCTATCCTCCGGCTACTTGGCCTAGTGGCACTATCAATCGTATCGACCTTTGCTACACCCACCACTGGTCATATAAAGTAGTGGTACCTACATTTTCTACATTCAACCTCATATCCCATGCCCTAGGTTGTAGTCCATCAAACTTAGCTATAACTAATCATGGGTTGATCAGTACGCCCCACTATGGCACCTCCGCTTGAATCTATGAAAATATGACCTACTCTTGTGGCTGTGTGATCCTGAACTGCCTGGCCACCCAATTCGGCATGTACCTATCAATGATCTACTCAGTACGTCCCATCAGGTACTGAGGCTAAAATAGATATGCTAGCCAGACTTCATCATCTGATCAAGTCTCACACCCCCGCCAGGGCCTCTAGATCACCAACCAAATATCGTCGATCACCCTCCTCCAATATGCCAAGTCTCCCAACCTATGATGCTGCAGTGTCTCGCCATAGGAAAAAACAAATGGGTGACTCCTCGCCTAGCCCCTCACTATCACAAGCCTGGTGATGATGATGTGCTCCCACACCCAGATGTACAACAATGCCACCCCACATCCCAAATTGGCTCCACGCCTATATACCACTGCATCCATGTCATGATACAAGTGTGCCAGTATGCACGAACCCCATGCATACACCACCCCATCCCTAAACATCCTCAGCAACACCATCCCCTATCCCACCAGAAATCCCCAGGACCTCCTATCTAGTACCAGTGTCCCTATAATAACCCCTGCCATGAACAAGGGTAGTGTGTACAACCTGCCCATCACCTGGGCATATCTCATTTTAGTCCTCCCCATGTCGAATGGAACCATTGCTGGGGCAAATACCTCCTCCACAAATCGAGCTCCCCATCCATGGTCATATAACACCCTCTCCTCATGTATGGGGATCCGTAGGATCCACCATACATCCTCGAGAGTGATCATCATCTCTCTTATGGGAAATAGGAAAGCACATTGCTCTGACTGCCACCTCTTGACCAGGGCCGTCATCATGGCCCTATGTGCTCGGATTACCAGTATCTCTGTGATCCACCTCAACCCCATCAGTCAAAGGAAGAATCTGTCTATGGAACCTAGCTGGTCCCACAACACCCATGTCAGTGATCATTGCTCACATGACTATAGAATGTCCTCATCATACTGCACACATTTCAATGCACTTCATTAAGTCCTCTTTAGCTTCTGCACATTGATCCCTTTTCCTAGGCACTAATTCAAACTCAACATTAATCCCTACGCCTAGGTGCTAATCCACTCTAGGCGCTAAACCCCTCATTTTAGGTACTAATCCCTTGGTCTGGGTGCAAATTGCCAAACCAGGTGCTAGTCTACCCTAAGTGCTAAGTTCACCATTTTTGGCGCTAAACCTTTCATATAAGCATTAGTTTATCTTTTAGTGCCCACTCTACAAGCACTAACCCTCACCCTCTTGATGCTAATAGTCAGAGTAGGTGCTAAACCCTATTCAGTGCTAAATTTGCCATTTTGAGTGCTAAACCATCCAATTTAGGCACTAAACCCCTCTTTTTTCCCTTGCCACCCTAGGCACTAAACCAACTTACCTCAGTGTTGATCACCAGATCGGGCACTAAACCCTCTCATCGATGTGCTAAACGTGACTCCTGGGTGCTAAACCACCTACTTTAGTGCCTAATCTCTGTCCACTTTAACCTAGCATTTATTGCACCCATCTACCCCAAACCCAAATCACAAAGTGTCGTTAGGGCACTTACTGGGTCACCAGCCACTGCAGGTCGTAGATACTCCCACACTCGGTTCACTCGATGCTCCTCTTGTGGGATTTGTGTCATCTTCTCTCACTTAGATTATTCTTCTCTAATCACAAGTTTACAATTTACAATAAGACAAATGAGAAGAATGGCCCCCCATACCCTTATATGTAGCCCCTGGAACCCTAAATTCTTCCCCTAAGCCTCGATTTTCACCCCCTGTCCCCATTTTCCCTCCAATCCCAACATAATCCAAACCATACCTTTTCATAAATAAGGCCTTACATGCCATACACCTACCTCATCCTAGCCATCCATTCATTCAACCATTCAAGTTCATCCATTTATCTTCCCTTGAATCCTGGAGCGTCCTTCTCATCCAACCTCCTTGTGACACTTGTCCAATTCTCCTTGCTAGAGGATCCTCAAGCAATGTGAGCCCTTGATATTCCAATTCAATCATAGCCCTTCATCCTTACCTCCAAAAATATATAAATTGAGCCCTCTCCATCCATTTTCAACAAGCAATTTGAATGTAATGAAATTCTTCTACTTTGAGCACTAACATCTTAGCAATTTAGCATAAATCCATAGCAATTAGGACACATCAAGAGCTTTGCATGATCAATTAGGGTGCATTTAGGATAGTTTACTTACATAGTTCTTTAGTCTAATCATGAGGTTGCAATGGGTTGTGAATTGAATAGGTTGAAGTCACTTTAGCTTTTTTAGGATAGTTCACTCTCAATTGTATACACTTGCCACTCTTGGTCGAAGGAGGTCCCAAGTGGTGGATTTGAAGGTTGGTAATTAATGGAACCAAATGGTGGTGGTTGTAGGATGTTGTGATGAATTGTATTAGATGATGGAAGAGTTTGTTGAGGTTCCATTTGATGTGAGGTGAGTGGCGACACCATGGTGTGATTAGAAGTCATAGGATAAATGGGTGTGGGATGAGTTTGATATGTTGATGGATTAGGTTGATATGATTGGGATATTATGGATATGACATTGTTGGATAGTTTGATGGGGGTTGATAGTGTGATGTGGGTTTATAATTTGATTTGGGTGGATGAGAGATATACAATGCTTGTGTGGATTAAGTAGGTGTAGTTTGTTGTGGAATGGATAATGGAGGAAGTGAGTGGATGAAACTTGTCATAGTTAGAAATGAAGATGGTTCTAGGTTGGAAAGCATAGGGATGTATTGGTTGGATGGCCTTGAAGGGATGGTGTAGGGAGTGTGATGATGATTGACCTTGATGATGTTATTTTAGGAGATGAGATGATGAAACATAGTTGTGATAAGGTGAAACAGGAGGCACACTACCACTGATTTGTTGGTTGACATGATAATTGGTGAAGTCTTAGTGTGATGGTTTGAGAAGATGGCCCCATGGATTTTTGAAGGTGGGGGATTGTGGTTAATTTTTATGGTGAATGATGTTCTTAAGTTTTCCATGTAATCACTAGGAATTTTGTCCCCCATGTTAATGAGGTGCTCAAGAAAATCATCTTTGTGGTTATCCATGAAATGATCAAATTTGGTGTGAAGTATTTTGTCATTAAGAAAGTCTATGCATAAAGGTGAGTATTTATGTGGATTAATGTTCAGATTCATGGGCTCACCATATTCAGGTTGGTTCATGAGACTTCTAGGGTTGCTTGTGTTGTTAGGGTAATTGTGAGGCAAAGAGGGACCCACTTGTGAGTTGTGGCCAAAGCTAAAGCCAAAGGGGTTTTTGTCGTGAGGATCCATGTTCTTTCAAGATTGAGATCTAGTTATGGGGGGCATGAAATAATGATGTAATTATGGATTAAGATTTGGATGAGGTTGGAATGGTTTGGGAGGATTAGAAGATGGGTTTGATGGTGGATTTGATGAGGATTTGGATTGAATTAGTTTTTGTTTGGAAGATTTTTTAATTTGATTAACCTTGATCAAGGTGCTAAGATGTTTTTGATGTGAAATGATGTGGTTAATGGGTTTGGATCAAATGGTTTGATTTATATGGTGGATGACCAAATGTCAAGACCTTAAAGAATGATTTGATCTTATTGATGGAAGGATTGATTTCTATACTTGAGATAGGCAAAGTTCTCAAGCAAGAATTAATTGGGTTTTTATTATGGATTTGATCTCTATACTTAATATAGGCAAAGTTCTCAAGCAAGAGGTTGGGGATTGATTTGAATGGATTAACTATACTTAGGATAGGCTAAGTTCCTAAGCAAGTTTTTGGATTAAGGATGATTGGTTTGGTTTAATGTCTTGATCTTTGACTTGAGTTGGATTAAAATGAATGAGGTTAGATGATGTGGATGATGCTTGGATTTATTATTTGAGGATGAAATGGACTTTAGTACTATTCAAGTGTCAAAATCAACGAGGGTGATTTGATTTGGAGAATGAAATGGATGGATGAAGTTGGATTTGAGTTTTGGTGAAATTTAGGATAGATATGCCAAAAATAGAACAGATGCATCAAAATAGAACAAAGGCATTGGTTTATGAATGCAAGTGCCAAAAGGTGAAGGGATGAAATATTAGCAACTTAGGATGGAGGTGATAAAATTTTAATGCATGCGATGTTGTGTGAATGCAGGCACTAAAATAGGAATGAGTGTGATGATTTATGTTGAGTTTTGAATTGGGTTATTTGAAGTTGGAACATTTTTGAGGTGGATTTTGGATGTTTGAAGGATGAGTTTAACTTAGGAAAAACCGGATGAATGATCAGGTGAATGTGTAATATCTCTAAATTTTGGATTTTGGATTTCAAATGTTTCAACCTTTGGTAAAAGGATTTTGATGTTTGCAAATTTGGATTTTCACTCGGTGTTCAAAGGTTTGTAAATGTTTGGATGTTTTGGATTTAAGGACATTCACGAGTTTCTCATAAGAAAACATGCCTAGCATGTGAACAAGCCTATGCTATTGAAGTAGGTGTGTATATGCATGTAGTCCCACCATTAAATTCCTTGTCTAGTCATGGAGTGTAAATCCCATGATGAGGCATTGACCATTTTTTATCACCCAAGATCACTCTATGGCATGAGAGGAGAGCATACATGGCATACAAACCTAGCTCTAGGGGTACAAGGTGAGTAGCTTCTTGGTGCTAACTACTAACTGATACACCACATACACATACAATTGATGGTCTTAACTAGGCCTTATGAGTTGCTAGGGGTTGTCCTTGATATACCCAAGGGTATGAGAGACCAAAGTCTGTGAACTACAGTCCCATCTACAAGCATGTGGTCGTGGGTCAAGTCCCTTTCTACTTCACCTTGTCTCCTTGCAAAGAAGTGGCAATAAGGCTATTCTAGACACAATGGACTCCTTTGAGATACATCTTTGATCTCCCCCCTTTGTATACCCCACCAGAATGCATGGTTTGAGTCATCCCCCAAGGTGATGAGGTCCTTGGTTAGGTCCGCTATGTGAAAGGAAGCTCAAGTGCCCCAAGATCACCTTGTGGCATGAGGGAAGAGCATACACAAACTTAGGTTTCTTGGGATTGAAAGCAATAGAAAGAGAAAAAAACTTGTGTTTTTGATCTCCAAGATCACCCAAGCGTGTGAGGAGAGAGTACAAACACAAGTTTAAACTCAAAAACATGGCATACAAAGTTCATTCCCTATTAAACATGTTCATGTGTGCCTACTCTAGTGATAAAAAAAATAAATCTTTAACAAGTTAGTAGTTGATAAATATGTCATGGACAAGAAAAAAGGTTGCAAAAACAAAGAGTTAGTGACAAAAAATTTAGCAAGTGGATGTTAGTCCAAAACACAAATCCCAAGAAAAATGATGATATTATGCTATAAAATAGATGCACTAAAATAAATACAAAAATGCTAATTTGAAATGGAAATGCCAAAACTAGGTGCACATGTGCTAAAACGTGAAGTTCAAGGATTGCCTCTAATTACCATAGAGGCATTGATTCATGGCACGTAGGAATTGATTCAAGATGTAGGTGCTAATCTATGAAACTTGCACAAAAAATGACAAAGATTAGGGTAAAATTTATAAAAATCAAGACCTATGCATCGGCAATAAGTAAAGACGATAATTTTGACAACATAACTCTTGTAAAATCAGGAAAACATAGAAAATTGAGAGTTAAAATGCTAAAAATGATAGATTTAATGATTTTAATGTCAAGGATGGTTGCACCAATCTGTAGATGAATGCACCACAGGATTATAGGTGTGACAAAACTAGGTTCGGGCATGCTGAAGCATGATTGGGCTAGAAAATATGATAAACATCTATAAAAAAGATCATTAGTCCTATAAAAATAGAGGGCTATACAACATTAAAATTGATTATGTCACAAACCCCTACAAAAACAAAAATATTAGAGGCCTTAAAACCTACAAAAATGATCAACAAGCAAGTCAAAGGACATTAGAATGGAGCTACACAACACATACATGGATTCATCGAAGTCGAAATAGATGCACAAAAGTGTAATGGACATACACCACACATGCCAAACTGTAAACGTGCAAGATAAAAAGATACATAAAAGCTCCAAAAGTGATTAGTTAGGGATGTTGGTCCCATAGGGCATACCAAAAATGTGTACAAGTAAATGCAAACCTCTAAAAACAACCTAAGCTAAGCATAACCTATTCAATTTGCACCTACATGAAACCTATTGATTAGACATAAAGAAAATTGTAAACATCAGGATGAAAACATAAGCAAAGTTCTCACCCACAATCTCCTTTGTTACACGAACAATGGTGGTTGCACCCAAATATTGGTTGTGGCTAAGAGAAGATATGTTAAGTGCTCAAATTGACTGCATAACATTACATTCAAGTGATTGATTAAAAATGGCTTAAGAAGGGTTTTATTTATAGATTTTTGGATGGGTGGATGAAAGGCTAGGATTGATTGGAAAGATCAATGGTTGGGGATGCTTGAGAGAAATGGAGGCATGAGGAACCTCCAAGTGGCACCTTGTGGTAGGTGCACAAGTGGAGGTCCAAGATTTAAGAAAAATCTTAGGTGGAGGATTTTCTTAGAGATAGTGGATGGTGGAGATCCAAAAAGTAGACTTTTTTAGGGATGTGCAAATCCTTGCCCATGCCTAGGTACCAATCATTGACAAATCAAGGCCATACCTTTGACTCATCTACATTTTAAGAACTTGTGCAAGTTTTACCTTGATTAACCATGCTTTAAAATGTGCAAATGATTATGGAAGGTTAATGATTTGATTTGGTCAACTAATGATAAAAGGATAAAATAGGAATTACATACATAGGTATATTTATTTAATTTTTGAGATGGGGATGGATGAACCTAGTTAAATAAATATTTAAATTTATTTAACTAAGGTTGGACTATAGATGAAGGATTGATTAATTAAATAAATAGTCTTGATTTATTTAATTAATGTTAGAGGAATAGTAGATTTATTAATTAAATGATAAAAAATATTTAATTAATGGTGGAAGAAGAATTGGAATAATTAATTAAAAAAAAAGATTTATTTAATTAACTATAGAAGAATGATTAGGGGACACACTTGTGATGACAAAAATGGTGTGAGACTATTTTAGGTGTCTACAAGATCTACAACTTTAAATACTTTAAGATTTTTTGTATAGAAGTGGGCCTAATTACATTTTTTTCATATTGAAGAATGTTGAAGTTAGAATATATATGAAGCCATGAAGACTATGAGATACAAAAGTACACTTAAGACATAACAAACATTAAATGCATTAAAATACATTAAAATACTAGCAAAGTTGTTAGCACAAATAGCAAGTTGTTTGCATAGTACACATCAATGTGCATGGTAATGGTATAGACAAGATTCATTATGCAATTAGTGATATCCTTTGCACTCTTATTTACCTTACCATGATTAACTTTCAGTTGGTTGATTTGAGATTTGATTTTCCTTGATCTAGTTGGTGTATTACATGTTTCCCTTTAGCATTACCTATAATTGAGAAGACAATGACACAATCTAGAAGAATATATTAGAGTAGAGCCTTGAATTTATAGTTTCTAGAAATGTATAAGAATTAGAAAAGATAATTGAACATTTGATTTGTAATAATGCAAAAGAATAATATGTCTAACTAAGCTAGCTACTACATTATCTTTCAAACCCATTCCAATTAAAGTTTATTTCCAACATAAATAATGACAAAAAATAGCAAGTAAATCTCAAAAAATAGTAAACCAATAATTTTTAGTAAATATGCAATCCTAGAATATGTGTTTCCTAGGCTCATCTATATGACAAAAGTGACATTTAATTTGTTGAACAAGCAAACATTTTATTCTTTTACCAACAAGCAGTTTGTAATGTAATATTTTCCTAAGAAAGCATTTAAGCATCTTCATTAGCTTTAGATTTCTAGATTTTGTTCACTCAAATTAACTCAATATTTATGACTAAATTTATACTTTCATTTAGTATTAAGGCAAGGAACTAAAGATAGTTTGGATGGGAGGAGGATATAGATTTTTTTAAGGGTAAGAATGAGAAGTGTCAGGAAGAGAACCAATGCCAATCGTTGAAGAAATTACATGGTGTTGGGGTGGATAATTTAATCATTAAGTTAGGGGGGAACCAAAGGTTGCACAACATTTAGAAGCTTCTTGGAATTATTATTTGGACCAAAACCTTCCCTAATTCCCTACCAAGGAGATCAATGCAATGCATAAAAATCTCATATATCATTGAATTGTCAAACTCCTTTCTTGAACAAGTGATATGCTCATCTAAGAAAGTTGATGGCCAAAGGTTTCCCCTAATATTGTATATGCTTATTCCACCAAATGGAAGAAGAAGCAAAGCTAAGACCATATTGTGATGAGGACTCTTTCTAGTTTAAGAATTAACACAGTTGCTATTAGGCTTTCAAAATGGATTGAATAGGAAGGGAGGCTTTAATATGAAAGTATGATGCAAGAAAAATCTTGTCCAACCAATTAACAATCTATCATTTCCCTTTATTATGATTGTAGTAATACTTTCTCTTATGAAAAATCTCTATGATTCATCACCTTTAATAGCTCTAGTAATCTATTTAGCAATTGGACACAATCCTTGAGTGTTGGGATCTATAATTTTGTAACATGTCATCTCATATTACCTAGAATTTACATTTCCTTTTACCATCAAGTAAAACAAAATCAAGATTATCATAATCATATGTTTATCAAACATTAATCATTTGCATAATGATTACATAAAAAGCATATTCTCCTTTTTTTCAATATTTTCAAACTGAAAAATGTATAACATGTTAGTGAATTCCTTCACTTTACAATCATAATATTTGCTTGTGGAAATAATGTCAAGTTTACATAGAATTTGAATACCAAGTCATATAATTTAATATATTACATTTGTAGTTTTGATATAGTGTCTTCATAAGTCTTAGCTTGTCATCTGCTTGGGAAGGAGAGCATCACCCGAGTGCTTTTCCTCCAACCACAGACTGGCGGTCCCCCGCACAACTTCCTCTCTGGAAGTGGCCCTTCCCTTCACGAAGGAATAGATATAAGGAACCAATAGGTTTTCCATCTGGGTCTCTAGTGGTGTGTCCTTAATAACTCTTCATGGTCATACAACTATAAATCCACTCTAACTATGTATGACACTACTGGAAGGTTATGACATCTGGAGTATAGTGAACAGACAAATGCATGCAGAGACGGATGCATTACTTTGGCCAAAGATTTCATATACATAGACATTTCACAATGAACATAATCGATTGTTCACCCACATCTAACTCGACTTAGAAGTTATCTCATCCAATAATAATATTTGTTTACTAAATCCATTAACAGATATCTAGGTAATTCTTACCCATAGTCTCACTGACTTTCATTTTCTACTCCGAACTCTGGAGTACAATACCAAATGAATCTCATAGAGGTATTCCAAACTCTTAGAAAATTTTACTGGTTGCCACAACAATGTGAAATTTGTGACTCCACGTCACTCTATTTCATGATTCACAAGTTGAACATATAAGTATTTTTTGGTTTCAAGTGTCTAGTATAGACATAAATGATATATTTTGATGGAACAATTTGTTGGCAAGAGACACTATGTGGCTTCATGAGTGTTGTCATTGATGGCAACAAAGTCCATCCCACACATCCGCAAGACATGGTATGTCTATACCGGTAGTCAGATTGAAGAGTATCTGATGCAGAGGCATCCACACTAAAACCTTGACATACAGCATGGATGTCCGCAACCCTTCATCATCATCATCATATTTCCCTTAACACCGTCAGCATCATCATATTCTCTCTGCCGACCGATATCCTCCTGCAGACAAACCTTCGACTCTTCGTCTGTCAGCAGCATCATCATATTCGGCTATCGGCAGCATCATCACATTCGGCAAGCGCAAACATCCTCCTGATGTTCACTATTCACCTTACCGCCAACCTCTATCTTCATCATCATGATGTTCAACATCATGTTCTTCAGCAGGATATAGAACATCCGGTTCCTCCCATATATCCTGATGACGACAACCTCATGCACCCTTCCTTCGATGCTTACGTCACCCTGATATCCTGATGACGATTATCCTGATGACGATGACGTCACATGCAGCTCCTTCAATATCCTGCTGCCCCGATATCTTGATGACGATTATCCTGATGACGATGACGTCACATGCAGTTTCTTCAATATCCTGCTGTCGGCCAAACTTAACATTATCGGCCCGCGAAGGAATTGTCAACCTGATCTTCTACCTTATGCCGATACGCTCCTCCTCGGCAACACCTGATGATGATCACCCCAAAACACATTCACTTTATGCAATTGACTGCATCATGCTCATCTCCACTTACTCGGATGACGCCCAAAGTAACTGCAGGATATACGTAGAAATATCCTGATGATGCCGTTGTGACGAACTTCCAACCTTAGTGAATTTTGATCTGCCGAACCTCCTGAGGGGACCCGATCCGCTTTCAGGGTGATCTTCCAAACTCTAACAACCAGCATGACCTAGCACATACCCATGCTAGGGTCCTCAACACCTCTCGACTGCGATCCTGCACACCTGCATGCAAACAAACACAAAATGCAGACTAAACCCTAAACTACTGTACATGGCCATTCCACCGATTCGACGAATCAACCGGTGGAATGGATCAGCGAATCCATGAAACCACCAAAATAGCAAATTGATTTCACAATGGAGATCAAACAGAAAATAAACACAAACAAGATCTTTATTGATTTCAAAAGATGCAATACAGTACTCTGTCTCACTCTTTGCAATCTAACTCCTCTGCTCAATGTCTAAAACCAACCGATCCTCATGCATAAATAGGATCTCTTGCGAGTACTACTGACCCGACTCCAAGCGGCTGGGAAATCTCTCCAGGCGGCTGGGAGATCCAACCGGACCTACAGCATAATAGCTGTCTTAACAAACTAGCTAAAAATAGAAAGTATGGTCAACATGACCTTATTACATGCATTGGTCTTATAAGACCTTCTTGGAAACATTAACAAGACTCAAAACAAACTAACTGCCTCATGGAGGCCAGCTGTCAGGTAGGTGCTCTTGCACCATACTCCCCAACAGAAAAGAACTCATGTCCCATGAGTTTAGTTGTGGAAGTCCTCCACCTTTACAATTTGTCATGTCAGTGTTCTGACCTGTTCCAGCTTTGTCCTCTGCTGTCTCTTGGCTGTTCCAAGACTTCTGAACTGTAACTTGCCTTCTTGCAAGTAAATCCTCATGCCTGTCAATGTAGGCCCTTCTCTCACATACCTTGTGTTTGTCAGGTTGTCTTACCAGAACCTCTGTCTGAACTGCCTCTTGAACTTCTGCAATGTTCAACTCTGTCTTTCTTTCAACCTTTATAGGACAAACAATAGTCCCAACTATGACAACATCCTTGTCATTCCTCGCAACTGGTTGCTGTTTGCAAACCTGTTTCTGAACCTGCTGCTGACCTCTGTCAGTCAAAACTGAAACTTTCTTCAACCTGTTGTACTTAACAACTCCTTTCCCTGCAGTGTCCTCAACTGCCTTTATGCCTGCTCCTATAAGCATCTGCACAAATTCCTTCTTTCCCACTAAAATGATTTTGGCTGCCCCCTGTGCTGCAGCATTTTCCTGCAATGGCATCAACATAATAGTCTTCCCATCTTTCTTGATGGTGTAGGTATTAGCATACCCATCATACAGTACCCTTCTATCAAATTGCCATGGTCTACCCAACAGTAGGTGACAACATTCCATGGGCAGAATGTCACACAAAACTCTATCATGATATGCTCCAATCTGAAAATCCACATATGCCTGTTCATAGACAAAAAGTGATTGACTATCACTCACTCAAGATGCCTTGTAAGGGTGTTGATGTGGAATCCTTTCCAAATGCAGTTTATCCACCATCTCCTGAGATACCATGTTGTCTGTTGAACCAGTATCAATGACAACCTTACATACCTTACCTTTGCTCTTGCATGTGGTTTTGAAAAGAGCTCTTCTTTGCATCATATCCTTTGATGCCTGCAAACTAATTCTCCTAAGCATCAATGCTTCTCCCTCCTCAGGATATCCATAACCGTCAGGTTCCCTATCTCCTTGATAAGTGTTTGAACTCTGCACACTTTGCTCTACCTTCTCTTCTTGCACAAGTTGTACTCTCTTGTCATTCGTTCGATCATTTCTAGATGATGAACCTTTGCTTTCTGGACATTTGAAAAATGGATGACCAAACTCACCACAGGTGTAACACTTTCCTGAAAATGTAGTAGAACCTCTACCACCTCCAAATCTGCCTCTATTACCTTTCCATCCACCTCTGAAATCAGACTGTCCCTGTCCTTTACCAGTGTCTTCTTGACCCTCATTGGTTTGCCTTGTTGTAGGGGCTAATCCTCTTCCCCTCATATTGTTTCCTCTTCCTCTCATGGACTTATCTTGTCCCCTATTCATCTTTTCTTCAATCCTGATTGCCATTTGGTAACAATCCTCCACATTCTTAGGGTTAGCTAAAACTAACTCATCCTGTATGTTCAATCTCAAACCAGCCAAGTACCTAGCCACCTTTTCTACCTCATTCTCATGATGACCAGATCTCATACTCAATTTATAAAACTCCTCAGTATATGCCTTCACATCCATTCCCTTCTGCCTTAAAAATTGCAGCTTCTTAAACATCTGAATTTCATAATCCCTAGGCAAGAATTTACCTTTGATCCTTGCTACCATTTTATCCCATGAAGTGATCTTTGACTTCCCTTGTTTCCTTCTCTCAGATTGTACATAATCCCACCATACCAAAGCATGACCTCCTAACTTGGTCTTTGCAATCTTTACCTTCTGATCCTCAGCAACATCTTCACATTCAAAGTGATTATCAAGTGCAGCAATCCAATCCAGTAATTCATCTTCATTCAAACTTCCATTATACTTGGAAACATCAACCTTTACCTTAGGTTTATCACTCTGCACTGCCTTTAACAGTTTTGCAAATCTCTAGTCTTCAGCATCCAGATCTTCAGCTACCTCTTCATATTCTTCAACAACATCTTCATCTTCTTTAGACTCACTGTCTTCCACTTCCCTCTTTTTGTTCTTTTCCAGGGCTACAAGCCTGGCTTGAAGTGCTTCAGCAAGCTCCTTCATCTTCCTCATCTCTCTGGCATGTTTTTCCTTCATCTCCTGCAATTCCCTTGCAGTACCACTACCTTTCGGAGGCATTTTGTCAACCTCTCACTTCTCTACCTCTGTCCTTTCGGTGACAGAATCAACTCTACCTCTGCCCTTTCAGTGACAGAATCAACACACAACAGCCCAGACCTTTTGCTGAGCTCTGATACCACTATGATGCAGAGGCATCCACACTAAAACCTTGACATACAGCATGGATGTCCGCAACCCTTCATCATCATCATCATATTTCCCTTAACACCGTCAGCATCATCATATTCTCTCTGTCGACCGATATCCTCCTACAGACAAACCTTCGACTCTTCGTCTGTCAGCAGCATCATCATATTCGGCTATCGGCAGCATCATCACATTCGGCAAGCGCAAACATCCTCCTGATGTTCACTATTCACCTTACCACCAACCTCTATCTTCATCATCATGATGTTCAACATCATGTTCTTCAGCAGGATATAGAACATCCGGTTCCTCCCATATATCCTGATGACGACAACCTCATGCACCCTTCCTTCGATGCTTACATCACCCTGATATCCTGATGACGATTATCCTGATGACGATGATGTCACATGCAGCTCCTTCAATATCCTGCTGCCCCGATATCCTGATGACGATTATCCTGATGACGATGACGTCACATGCAGTTTCTTCAATATCCTGCTGTCGGCCAAACTTAACATTATCGGCCCGCGAAGGAATTGTCAACCCGATCTTCTACCTTATGCCGATACGCTCCTCCTCGGCAACACCTGATGATGATCACCCCAAAACACATTCACTTTATGCAATCGACTGCATCATGCTCATCTCCACTTACTCGGATGACGCCCGAAGTAACTGCAGGATATACGCAGAAATATCCTGATGATGCCGTTGTGACGAACTTCCAACCTTAGCGAATTTTGATCCGTCGAACCTCCTGAGGGGACCCGATCCGCTCTCAGGGTGATCTTCCAAACTCTAACAACCAGCACGACCTAGCACATACCCATGCTAGGGTCCTCAACACCTCTCGACTGCGATCCTGCACACCTGCATGCAAACAAACACAAAATGCAGACTAAACCCTAAACTACTGTACATGGCCATTCCACCGATTCGACGAATCAGGCGGTGGAATGGATCAGCGAATCCATGAAACCACCAAAACAACAAATCAATTTCACAATGGAGATCAAACAGAAAATGAACACAAACAAGATCTTTATTGATTTCAAAAGATGCAATACAGTACTCTGTCTCACTCTCTGCAATCTAACTCCTCTGCTCAATGTCTAAAACCAACCGATCCTCATGCATAAATAGGATCTCTTGCGAGTACTACTGACCCGACTCCAAGCGGCTGGGAAATCTCTCCAGGCGGCTGGGAGATCCAATCGGACCTACAGCATAACAGCTGTCTTAACAAACTAGCTAAAAATAGAAAGTATGGTCAACATGACCTTATTACATGCATTGGTCTTATAAGACCTTCTTGGAAACATTAACAAGACTCAAAACAAACTAACTGCCTCATGGAGGCCAGCTGTCAGGTAGGTGCTCCTGCACCAGTATCTTGGTCCGATGAGCAAGAACAGAGCATGTAGCAAGGTCAGACAATCAAGTCTGGATCTCTCAGTGGAAGTATCTCTGTAAAGTACAGACTTGGGGAAGTCAAGAGGAGTACCTTGACTGATAGATTCTAGGGATTGAGCCTGCAGTGATGAAAGAGTGAAGAGATATGAGCACCTAAGTATTGGGTTCCTATTTGGCAGAGTAGATAGAGGAAGAACTGACCGACAGAGCATCAGACCTTAATTCAGATGAGATATTGATGGTGATCAAGGTTCTTAAGGTATCATTCATGATTGGCCGACATGATTGATGACTTCTATAACTATCTTTTTGATACGCATCACTTAGTAAGCATGGATTCAGCCAACAGACCAGAGTTTGGAAATATCTTGAGTTTTTTGGATGCCGACTAGAAAAATGATTGAAATCATTGATGTGGATATATATACCAGATTGATTTCGGTATGAAGGTGTGTGTGGTGTGTTGTGTGGTGCGAAGAAAAGTAGAGAGTAGTGTGGAAACAGTAAAATAGGTCTGGTATGTGACAAGACATCAGCACCAAAGAAGAGGAAGAATGAAGTGCAGTAGATTAGTGTATTGAGCCTAACCGGAACTGAACCTTAGCATATGTGGATGCTTCTCATCAGTTCAAGTATCTTGTTACTTTCCTTATACCTTGTAGATAGTGAGTCTCTTGTAGGCAGTGAGCCTCTTGTGAGCAGTGTGCTCAGGCAGTGAGCCCTAATTGGCAAGTGCCATTTTGTACTTCTATTCTTTTAACAGAGAATACAATCTTGGGTTAGTCACCCCGTGGTTTTTCCCTTAATAGGGTTTTCCACGTTAAAATCATTGTGTTGTGTATTGATTTTGTTTCTGTGTTCATGGTTATGGATGCTTACTTGTTTTGATGTTGCACTAGTTGTTAAAGAAGAACAAAAAGTTAAATTAATTAAGATAACTGATTCACCCCCCCTCTCAGTTATCAACAATTGGTATCAGAGCCAAGTTCCTCCAAACAAAGCCTAACAACTTGAGGAAGATCTGGGAATCACAATGGATATGTATGGTATGAGGGAACAACTTCAGTCTGCCCTTGATGATCTTGAGCAATCTCACTCTGAAGTCAATAACTTGAGGGAGAGACTCAAACAAGATGATGATTTCATAAATGAACTAAAGGAGAAACTGAGTATCTCTATAAAAAAGAGAAAGGAACTTCTTCATCAGCAATTAGCAAGTCAAATTGAACCCAATGATACTAATGAAGATCTGAATGAGAAGAACAAATTATGTGAGAAGCTATCAAAAGAGGTCATTATGGTAAGACATGAAATGGAATCAGGGGTTATGAAATTCACCCAAGAGATTGAAGAGAAAATAAAGACTGAAGATAATCTAAAACAATATCTCAAGGAGAAGTCAGAAGACTGCCACAAAATAGACAGAATAATCAGGCATTTGGAATTTGATCTCGAAGAAGCTAGAGATAATGAAGAACAACTTGAGAATTAGATTGTCACTCTAAAAAGGGATCTTCAAACAGCAAATGAATACAAAGAGAAATTCAAGATAAGCTATGCTCAGCTTGAAGTTCTTCTTGAAAGCCAAAAGAGGGTAGATGACAAGCAAGGCTTGGGGTATGAGAAAGGTGAAAGCTCTGGATCCGGTCAGAAGAACTCTGGATCAGGAAATCCAAGGAACAGGCCTAGAAGACCTCTGGTAAGGCAACCAAATCCTCAAAGATGTCCATCCTGCAATGGATACTACCACAATTGCAATAACTTTGGTCATAAAGAAAATCAGTGCAGAAGAAGAATGAATCAAATAATTCATCCTTCTCCGGACAGTGTTTTAATTGCAAAAGGTATGGTCACAAATCTCATGAGTGTAGAAATATGCAAATGTACAATTCATTCAATGGTAGATTCTTTGCATGCAATAGAATGGGACATATGGCTAATCAGTGCAGATCAAGAGGATATCAGTCAAATATGCAAAGAAATGTTGTTTGCTACAATTGCAATAGATCCGGTCATATTGCCAAATTCTGTAGAAGCAAGAATCAGGACAAAAAGGGTCTGGTGCATCATAATCAAAACCAAGACAAAGGAAGGGAAAAGTGAATGTGGATGAAATTCAAAGGGAGATGAACAAGATTTGGGTGAAGTGGAGTACAAAAAATGTTGAGGATAGATCCACACCAGAATCTGGTTCTGATATTCCTTCCAGAAACTAAATAGATGAGCTCTGGCTCAGGGGGAGTCACAAAAGAAAACAAGTTCCCCCAACCAGTCAATTAGTGCCTGAAATTGGCACATAGAAAGTTGCAGATTAAAGGGTTCTCAGAGAAACATCTAAATAAGCCTTGGTAAAGATATGGAAGATCTGCAAGAAGTTTAGAAGAGGTTAATCTTCCTAGATTGATCCAGTTTAATAGTCATCCGGTAAGAACAGGATTCTCACAGTTAGATCCGGTATGATTCAAATTTGAGGTATCTTGATCTGTGGATAAGTGGAATGATTGGAGAAAGGTAGATAGACAACTAATAGTGCATACCAGTGATCCGGAAAGATCTCTCTCAGAACAAGGAAAACAAGGCAACTGGAATAACTTAGGTTGTGCATTTATTACAAAATGGAATTAGGGTTTGCGCAGAAATAAAAGGATTCTTTGGTTCATCATTTGCACATTTGCATTTGAAAAGAAGAGAAAAGGAGCTCGGCAACAAGTTATCTCAAACCTAACAAAGATCAACTACAGAAGTCGATTCATCCAAGCAACTTGATCTGGCTCATATCATGAACCCTAGAAGCGTAAGAGGTATTTTCCGCTCTTGAAATCTCTCTCTAAATCTTTGAAAGATGGCTACTCCGAACGTTGTGAAGATCACTAATAGGCCACGCCCTAAATTTAAGAAACATCCCTACAAATCTCTAGAAGTTGATCTCCTAGGCGCATTTTCTAGCATTCCGCATGGAGTTCTGCATGTAGAGGATATTAGGGTTTACATACACGCAAACATTGAAGAATTTGGTAAATCCAAGATGATGGACATCTATCACAAGGAACTGATAGATGAGTCACTTGAACTTAAACCTCAATACAAGGCCATCCGAGATAAACATTTTGGATAGTACATCCATTTCCCCTATTTTGCAGAAGGTGAGTGGGTCCGGTATGTTTTGACCAGAGTACATGACAACTTCATGTGGTTGAATAGACCATTTAAGATCACAAAAGATGCCATTAGGGCGGTAACTAGATTGCACTCATCCGGTGGGTTGCCTACTCTCAAATAAGTCAAAATCAAACTATCAGTGAGGCTACTAGATCAAAATTTGACAAGAGGGCAATGACAATAGAAGATATCATTGATCCGGATATCAAATTTACATCTATGATAATTGGCTATAAGATATATCACTCCAGCAGGGAGAATTCTATGTCCGAAACTACTGTATATACTGCATATGAAATGCTAAGGAAAAATGTTGACTATGATCTTTGTGAGCTTCTTCTGAGCCAACTATTGGAAAACTTACAAAAGATCAAGAAGGACAAGAAGAACTCATTCAAGTATGGCGGGCTAATACTATGCTTGTTCTTTTACTTTATGAATGAGCTTCCCAGATCCAGTGGTTGGATATGGCAAAATGACAGACCAGTAGCCATACAAATCAGAGATTATTTGCATGGAATTGGTGATGCCAAGGCATAGAATACAACACTCTAGGGCTACTTCAAGAACTTTCAGAGTATGATGCAAGCCAGAGAGAGAATCCCCCAATCTCTAGTTGAAAAGTATAAGGATACAGTATGCTTTATGGTAGACACTGACCAATGTCTAATGGAAGCAGTAGAACCAATAATAGTATGGATCATGCCAATGGGGTATGAGGTTGATGAGAAAATCCTAGAACTGCATATCCAACATCTGTTGAGTCAGCCCAAGGACCCTAAGGTAGAAAGGTTTGGAACCTACCAAGAGCTAAGTGTAAAAGTTCATGTTGAACTAAGACAGCCTAAGATCAATAGAAAAGTGAGGAGGGAAGTAGAAGAATTCACCAAGAGGCATGGAATATCAAAGGAGGCACTTGATGCCAACAGAGAGAAGATGGAAAGGGCAGAGAAAGAAAAGGAAGAAATAGAAAAAGAAAGTGCTCTGGTAGAAGCCCCCTCCCAGAGCAGATCCTCTAAGAGCTCTGCACATGCCACTGCTAAGAGCTCAAAGGCATCAAAACTGGAAGCAAAGTCATCGGGTAAAGGAGAAAAGAGAACAAAGACAAAGGCTACAAGATCATACACAAGCCTCAAGGATGATGAAGAGACAAAGATAGATGAGGAAGTAAAGAAAATGAAGAAGTAGAAGAAAACATCCAGTGAACCCTCTACTGGTCAAGGCAAGGAAGAAAAGGCAGAAGAATTCATTGAAAGGCCTACTCTCTGCATTGATGACATCATCAAATCAGTTACTGTGGATGGGAACCTACAACCAATGGTTGAATTTTATGATGAATATAGTGAAGCTGATCAGAAGATATTGCAAGATGCCATAGTCAGGTATCTAAACATCTATAACAAGGCATTCATTGAAATTATATCTCTGATTCCCAAAAGCTTAGAGAAAGAACTTGAAATAAGAAAGAACAATGCCCAAGAAAAAGACCTAGAAATCTAGGAGCAGATTGCTATCCAACTCTATCCCTCCATCACTCCAAAGCAAATAAACATGATCTTCAAAGATTGCAAGGATGAGTTCCAGAGCAAAGCCAGAATGAATAAGCTTATGCTCGGAGAGACTGATCAGGTGGCTAAAGAGACTGAAGAGATCCTCCGGAATGCCTATAAAAGATTCAATATTCCTATTATAGAGGACTTAGGTGATGAACCCTCTACCATGGATGACAAAGGAGAATCTACTGAGTCAGTTGCAAAAGAGACAAGTAAAGAGAAAGCTAAGGACTTAGATTCCTCTATTTTGGAAGAGGAAGTTCATGGAGAAGTAGACACCTCTCTTCCAGATCCCCCTGTAGACTCTGGAATTGAAGGAAAAGAAAGAAAAGAAGAGAGCATCAATCAAGGAGAAGAAGTGAAGGGAAGAGAAGAAGGTCAAATTGAAGAAAACCACAAGTGACAGTGTTGAGGCTGTAGAAGGAAAGAAGACTCTGTCTCAGGCAAGAGACACTGCAAAAACTGTTAAAGATTTCTTGACTAAAGAAATGATGGAGATTGATGAACCGGAGCTACTTCAAGGATCATTCAATTTTGATTCTCTCTCCCCAGTTCAAACCATGAAGATAGAATCCTTTGCTCAAGCAAAGGCAAAAGAAAAACTTCTAAAGTCTCACATGGAAGATTGTGAGCTGATAGAAATTACATCCGGTGTATTGGAGAAGATCATGCCATCCTTCTAGAAGGATCTCTCGGCCTCCTCATCCGGCAATCTAACATCTCTTGTAAATTTTGTTAATACACATTTTGATTCCTTAGAGAAGTCAGCTGAAGAAAAGGTCTGGAAGGAGTTTTGGGGAAAAAGATTCTCTGAGATACAAGGATTTATAACCAATGATAGGAGAAATATGGATATTGGGATAAAGAGCTTAGAAAATGCTCTTAAAGATGGTGGAGAAGTATATAAATTTTGTTTATCTTGGTCTAAAGTGACATAGGATATTAAGAAGAAAGTGAAAGAACAAGAGGATAAATTGTCAAGCTTCTCTCAAAATTTTGATCCTCTCACCTTATCCATAATAAACCAGGAATGTCAGACTATTGTAGTCATAAATGAGATAAAGAAGCTTGAGAAGGAGAGGAAGAACATAATAAGTAGGATGGGTGAACTTAGAGGGATGATTATCCCTAAATTAGAGGCCATGCATGAGGCCCTAACTGATGCTCAGACCACAGCCCAGACCAGTGATCTGACAGATCTAAAGAGGGCAGAAGCTTTTGCATTCTTGTTGAGTGGTCACATCTCAATTTTGGATAGGATGACGTAGAGTTGGGCAACATAATTTGTCTAGTTAAAGACAACTTTTGCAGATATACTTCAATATATGTGAGTATAACATTTATATATACTTATGCAGCTAAGTATAGTTGGATTTTTGGGGATTTTTGGTGTGCGGATTCTACCCTTTGCCATTGATGTCAAAGGGGGAGTGAGTAGCAGTGAAAAATGTGGAATCTAGCTAAGGGGGAGCTCCAAAAAAGTGTACATTAGAATAGAGCATCAGCCAAGGGGGAGTGTAGTGTGACACTTAGTCATTTTTCACTAAGTGTTGCCATCAATGCCAAAGGGGGAGATTGTTGGCAAGAGACACTATGTGGCTTCATGAGTGTTGTCATTGATGGTAACAAAGTCCATCCCACACATCCGCAGGACATGGTATGTCTATACCAGAAGTTAGATTGAAGAGTATCTTGGTCCGGTGAGCAAGAATAGAGCATGCAGCAAGGTCAGACAATTAGGTCTGGATCTCTCAAAGGAAGTATCTCTGTAAAGTGTGGACTTAGGGAAGTCAAGAGGAGTACCTTGATTGATAGATTCCAGGGATTGAGCCTCCAGTGATGAAAGAGTGAAGAGATATGAGCACCTAAGTATTGGGTTCCTATTTGGCAGAGTAGACAGAGGAAGAACTGACCGGCAGAGCATCAAACCTTAATCCAGATGAGATATTGATGGTGATCAAGGTTCTTAAGGTATCATTCATGATTGGCTGACATGATTGATGACTTCTATAACTATCTTTTTGATACGCATCACTTAGTAAGCATGAATTCAGCCGATAGACCCGAGTTTGGAAATATCTTGAGTTTTCCAGATGCCGACTAGAAAGATGATTGAAATCATTGATGCGGATATATATACCAGATTGATTTCAGTATGAAGGTGTGTGTGGTGTGTTGTCTAGTGCAAAGAAAAGAAGAGAGCAGTGTGGAAGTAGTAAAACAGGTCTGGTATGTGACAGGACATCAACACCAAAGAAGAGGAAGAATGAAGTGCAGTAAATCAGTGTATTGAGCCTAACCGAAACTGAACCTCAGCATATGTGGATGCTTCTCATCAATTCAAGTATCTTGTTACTTTCCTTATACCTTGTAGACAGTGAGTCTCTTGCAGGCAGTGAGCCTCTTGTGAGCAGTGTGCTTGGGCAGTGAGCCTTAATTGGCAAGTGCCATTTTGTACTTCTATTCTTTTAACAGAGAATACAATCTTGGGTTAGTCACCCCGTGGTTTTTCCCTTAACAGGGTTTTCCACATCAAAATCATTGTGTTATGTGTATTGATTTTGTTTATGCTTTCATGGTTATGGATGCTTACTTGTTTTGATGCTGCACTAGTTGTTAAAGAAGAACAAAAAGTTAAATTAATTAAGATAACTGATTCACCCCCCCCTCTCAGTTATCAACACAATCTTTGTTTGTCCAAGACAATTAATTTAGGTCTTGGATTCCCTTCTAATCTGATTTGACAACTTAATGTCTATATATAAGACAATCGTATTCTTATGAAAAGATTTGCATGTTCGGTATGCATGTATACTAGATTCTTAGCAAACATGTTTTCTAATCCTATGACATACCCAAGGGAATAATAAAGAGTCTCTTACCAAAAAATGGTTTCTTGACATACTTCATAAACATATCTTTAAAGCTTGGCTTTCAAATAAACAGCTTACCATTTTACTGCCAAAGGAATAACATAGAATAGCATGTTTTGAATCTATAGAGGTCCAAGATTCTGCCAACACATTATTGTTAACATAACAAAATAACATTAGTCTGCACCAACAATACGAGTATCATACCAGTCACCCACTCATACTTGGGCTCAGGTATTTAACCTTGAATCTACCTGGCTATACAAAAGAAAGGTTGAAGTGTCCAGTGTTATACTAAGCCTCACCAGATATTAAATACTTTGGGCTTACTTCACTATGGCGCCCTGCTCTCATCTTGATGAGAGATTGCTTAAAAGATTGGTTTACTTAATGAATAAAAGGCTTCCACGGCCAAGAGGAGCCGACTGTGTTCTCATTATAGTCGAGTGCATTATAGAATGACTGCACAGAAGTTATCGTTAAAACATGGCATACAGTCAAGACTAAATGGAAAGATCTTGCCTCTAAGCATTTATTCCCAGCTTATTCAAAACAAACAAGTTAATGATATAGCCCGCGACCTATCAAGTTTTACAGTATACATTGCATTATACAAAGCTGAATATTGAACAACTATATTGAAAGAAAAGGAATGGTATTGGCTTACTCAATTGTCCCCATACATAAGAAAACATATATATATATATATATAATAATAAATAAGGATACTAAGTATCCAACACCATGGTTGTGGCCAACGTTAAGAAATTACCTAACAAGGTTTAAACAAAGTCTTCTTCGGGTCTGTAGGCTCATGACTTGAGCTTCCTTAATCCTTCTTTCTATCTCCAAGCACAGTTCACCCTTCACTCTACTATTCCATAGCCAAATGATAGTCACTCTCCATTCACAATAGAAAACATAATAGTAACTAACTGATCCCCGCACCTGAGAGCCTATAATACACACTAAGGAGAGCATTACCATTGAAAGCTCCTCAAAACAAGCATGCAGCTCCCAACCAACTGAGGATTCCTCCCACTCTTCCCACCTTACATGGTAGTGTAGGGAACGTTTGGCGCCACCTCGGGGTTATGGTTATCAAAACCATCGATAGCTAGACTCAAGATGGTAAGTGTTTAAAACACAAAAGGAAGACATAATATATATATAATCAAAATATACATTTAAATAAATATGTGATAACAACATAATGGTAGAAAAACTATTCTGAGAATGATGAAAATTACCATTTGCAAGTTGCGATAATGGGGTCGAGATCTTCTCCCCCTTCACAACCTCTTGCTGACGTCAATGCCAATTGACAAGCAAAGCAAGAAACATGGTCAAAAAATTCCCAACGAGAAGAATGGTTAAACTATAACCTCCAAAACTTATATCACAAGACCAAATCAAATAGGGTTTGACGTCAAAAATCCTTACACACAAAACGACAATAGTCGAATTGAAATTGACTAAACAAGGGTAGACAACTGATACATACTCTGTCTCGCGATGGTTCACATAAAGAACAACTTTGAAACTCAAATGGCCACCTGACTTTTTCCACAACATCTATTTCCTTCTCCCAGGTGATACTCTCCTTCCCGTCTTGGAACTAAAAATCTCTTTTTTTGGGTACACTCACAATCATACAACTATTATCAGTGTATCATCAATAAATCATTAAACATCATGCTAAAATCATCTTAATCTACATGTAATCTCATGACTAAATCTAAGCATTAATCATAATCCATATAATCAATGATTTATCCTAACATTTTCCACAAACATCAAATCATTAACCTATGATTACTTATCCAGTATATCACATAAAAAGTAAAAGTTAAACATAGTCAAAATTGGGGATGTAACATATCTCCCCCCATATGAATCATCGAGTCAAAATTGGGGATGTAACATATCTCCCCCCATATGAATCATCGTCCCTGATGATTTAATGTATCCATGTTTATAACATAAAGAGAGTTTTGTTCATTATAATAAAATATTAAAAGAGATGAGGAAATCTTTATAAATATCATCATAATTCTTCCAAGTGGAATTCTCTTCAGCATATTGGTCCCATTGGACCTTGCATTGAGTAATCTCTTTATTATGCAAGCATAGCTTATGTATTTCGAGCACCTTGATGGGCTCGATCATTACCACTCCTGGGTCCTTCACCTATATGGCATTCCATTCAAGAATAAGGATCCAATTTATAATTTTTCAAATAAGAAACATGAAAATATTATGCATCATGGCAAGGGCTAGTGGTAGAGCAATCCTTTATGCAATTGGGTTGACCTCCTCGAGAACTTCAAACGAACCCACATACCTAGGAGCTAGTTTGGATGTATTTCCAAACTTAATAAAACTCTTTTGTGGTTTAAATCTTAAGAGGACTTTTTCTCCTATTGAGAAATGTCTTGCGATGCATTTAACATCTACATAACTTTTTTGCCTATCATTCGCTTCCACTAGCCTTTTCTTAATCAAATGGACTTACTCTTCCATTTCTGATAGCATTTCTGGACCGAGGCTAATCCTATCTTCTAGCTTATCCCAGCTTATAGGAGTTCAACACTTTCTTCCATATAATGCTTCAAATGGAGCCATCTTAATAGCGGAATGATAGGAATTATTGTAAGCAAATTCCACAAGAGGAAGATAATCTTCCCATTTGTATTGTTGGTCCATGCAATACATTCTCAGTAGGTCTTCCAACACTTGGTTTACTCTTTCTGTCTGATAATCCATCTCTAGATGATAAGCAAAGCTTATGTTCAGTTGAGTTCCAAGTGAGGAGAATAAGGTTTGCCAAAACCTTCATGTCATACAAGCATCCCTATCTGAGATAATCTTCTCAAGGATACCATGCAATCTGAATACTTCTTACACAAATTTACGGGTTACAACTGGTGCCCCATCTGTCAAATTCCCAAGTATGAAATGTTCTACCTTGGTGAGTATATCCATCACAACTAGAATAGCATTATGTCTATTTCTAGACATAGGAAGTCCTTGCACAAAATCCATGCTAATGATTTTCCATTTCCATTCTGGAATTTCATGAGGGTATAGAAGTTCTACCAAGTGATGGTGTTCTACCTTCACCCTCTGGCATTCTAGACATCCAGCCACAAACCTTGAAGTATCCCTCTTCATTCCTTTCCAGAAATATAATGGTTTTACATAAGCTAGCAATTTCATCACTCCAAGATGTCTTGAATAAGGTGCAGAATGAACCTCCTTCCACATGATATTCCTTAACCCCTCAGAGTTTGGAACTTACATCCTTCCCTTAAACCTTAATAGTCCATCTGGTTCAAATTAAAAACCATCATACCTAGCATCATGAGGATTGTCCACAAGAGCTTGTTTTACCTACTCATAATATTCATCTCCTTTAGAACTTTGTAATACCTGATTCCTAAAATCAGAGTGTTTGGAGATCATCGAGGAGATATGTCTTCTCCTACTTAAGGCATCCGTCACTAGGTTTTCCTTGCCCTGTATATATTTAATCTCAAAATAATAATCAGGTATAATCTCTAACCATCTTCTTTGGCAAGCATTTAGATGTGGTTGAGTAAACAAATATTTGAGCCCTTGATGGTCTATTTTTAGTTCAAAAGGTTTCCCAAGTAAATAATGTCTCCACATTTGCAATGCCTAAACCACTACTGCCAATTCCAAATCATGAGGAGCATAATTATGTTCATAAGTTTTTAACTTTCTAGACTCATGCAATAACTTGCCCATATTGAACAAGTACACCACCTAATCCTTCTCCTGAGGCATTGGTGGTGACTACAAATTGACCATCTAGGTTAGGTACCTTCAAAATAGCTATCGTAGTCAACTTTTCTTTTAGTTGGTCAAATGACTCCTAGCATTTCTCTAACCAATCAAATATTTTGCCTTTTCTTTGCAATGAAGTAATAGGATAGGCAATTTTTGAAAAATTAGCCACAAATTTTCTATAATATCCTGTAGGCCCATGAAATTTTGAACCTCATGCACATTTCTCAGTGCTGGCATTCCAAAATGGCTCTAATCTTTGTTGGGTCCATAGCAATTCCCTTAGCTGAAATTATATGACCCAAATGTTGTACTTCCTTTTGAAAGAAAGTACACTTTGAGAGCTTACCATACAATTTATGCTATCTTAATTTCTAAGGAACAATCCTTAAATGCTGAAGATGTTCCTCCTCATTCATAGAAATAAGGACAAACTTGTCCAAACAATCTCTAAATACATTTCATTAAGTTCATAAATGTTGCAGGTGCATTTGTTAACCCAAAGGGTAGGAATGTGAACTCATAGTGCCCATATCTTATTCTAAAGGTTGTCTTATGAATATCCTCATCTTTTAGCCTCAATTGATGGTATCCTGATCGATGATCGATCTTTGAAAACACAGTTGCCCCTCGCATTTGATCAAAGAGATCATAAATCCGGGTCAATGGTACTTGTTCTTTATCGTTGCCTTATTTAGCATACAGTAATCCATGCATAGTCACAATGTACCATCCTTCTTTTTAACAAAAATTACTGGTGCTCCCCAGGGTGAAACATTGGGTCTTATCTGTAGTTAGGGTAAAATTGCAAATAGGGTAAATGAATAAACAACAATGATCAAACCCTAACAATTGCACAATGAAGCACAAGACAACATGAAAATTAAAATAACAAATGTAAATGCAAACCAATCTCCATGCTATGCTCAATTTATCTCCATTGCTCTTCTCCACATCGCATGAGCATGCAAGATTTTGAAGGATGATTGTTGGAGGAATGTTGGGTGCTCACTTCTGCAGCATAACGATAAGATAAAGATGATAGATGAATGATTGATAGATGGAAGATGATGATAATGGATGATAGATGCAAAGGTTCTAATGTGATTTTAGAAGCATAAGGATACTCCAACTCAATGCATCTTGCAAATAGTTTATGAGGGGGTTGACTTATAAGAAAGGCTTGGTTCAAATGGATGGTTGAGATTAAAAAGCTAAATGATTGATGTGGACGGCTAGGATTGCTTAGTTATTCCCACTCTTCAAGGAAGTTTTAGTCATGTGACAAGTGGAGGGAGGAGAATAGGTCTCATGTGTGATTGTGTACATAAATACTTTTATTTAATAAAATTAAGTCTTATTAGTTGTACATGTGAAGGATTTTAAATGAAAGTTGTACTACCACACATGATTGAATTGAGAGATGGACAAGTGTTGGAATGTGGTGAAAGGTGAGGACTTAATTCAAATATTTTATTTGAATTAGTTGGGATATGAGTTGGAAAATTAATTAAATAAATAAGATTTATTTAATTAATTGGATAGTGGGATTAGGATATGATTGGGATATGATATGGAAATTAATTAAATAAATAAAATTTATTTAATTAATTGGCTAAGTGGGATAAGGATGGGATTAAGATGGGATTAGGACAAAATGCTACATGATGTCTAAGTGATGTTTTTAACTAGGTATTGGAAGACATGGACAAATTTGGGATAATTTTGGGTGTCTACATTATCAACTCTTTAACAACTGAACCTTTAGCTCCATTAACTCTGTTGTGGTCATTCTATAAGGAGCTTTAGATATAGGTTCTGATCCTAGAATTATATCTATTGAGAAATCAAAATCTCTCTTAGGAGGTAACCCTAGTAGTTCATCTGAGAATACATCCTCAAAATCTTAAAGAAAGGGGTATCTATCCATATCTGATCTCTCCTGATCTATGGATTCTCTTCCTTCAACACCTTGGAGTATCTGAGATTTGTACAACATCAAATCATCTTGGAATATAGATTCCTTGTGACTATTTATTTTCTCCATTTTAACAAATAAAAGTTGGCATCCTTTTCTTTGGGCTCTTTTCATTTGTAGGGCAGATATTTGCCTCAATTTAATCTCTCTAGAAGTGCCTTGTAGAAAAACTTTATTCCCAAGGTCATCTAGGTGAGATAAGTGAAATCAAAATGAAAGGTTAATACTAATCAAATGCAAAATAGAATGATTATACCTTCATAAATGACCTCACGAATCCATGCGGGAAGGAGATGCACCCAATTGAGCTCCTCAGATGTTTCCCATGATTGGTGTGTAGATGTGGATTGCTCAATGCCTACAACACAATGTAGATGAGAGACAAGTTGATTCAAATGGAGATGGGGGATGACCAGAATGATTTTGGCAGAGGTTTGATGAGATGAGGAGATTGTGGAGTGATTTTGACAGAGTTTTGATGCATGAAGGGGTCTCTCTCAATGGCCTAGAGAGGGGTCCAATTTATAGAATTTTGGAGATGAGGATGGAGGGTGAGGATTCAGTTGATGAGATCAAGGGCTAGGAATAAAAGTGAATCTTTTATTCCTAGTGGATGAATTAAAAATTCTCATTTTGGGAAGAGTGGAGGATAGTGGATGAATTAATAATTCATCTTTGGGAAGAGTGAAGGATAATGGGGGACAACTGAATTTTAAATTCAGTGAGTGGAGGATAGTGGGGGACAACTGAATTTTAAATTCAGTGAGTGGAGGATTGTGGGGGACAACTGAATATTAAATTCAGTGAGTGGATGATGAGGTAAGTAGGGTTAATTAAGTGTTTATCTTAATTCACTTAAGCCTAGGTTAATCAGATAAGCAGGATTTATCTAATTAACAGGGATTAGGGAAATGAATAAATCAACTAAATAAATATTAGGAATATTCATTCAATTGGTAGGATAGGGTTGTAAGGTTAAATGGATTAATTAGGTGAATTAATTGATCACCAGGGATATGCAGATGGGGAGAGTGGATTACTGTAGAGGTACGAGAAATTGGTTTGCAGAGCAATCCAATTTTAGGTGTCTACACTAGGCATTCTATTGTTTTAGCAAAACAATCCACCTTAGCTCTATGTTTACCTAGCTAATTTATTCCAAGAATTACATCATATGAGCCTAATGGGGCTTCATAAAGGTTCACTTTGGTAGAATTACTTGGAACTTCAACCTTAGCCTCAAACAAACATTGCTCTACTTGAGCTCTAGTCTGATTAGCATATTCAACCGACCAGGTATTTGCCATGTAACCAGCTTTTCTAGAAATCTTATTTAAAACTTTTGGAGAAATAAAACATTTTATAGCACCAGTATCTATCAAAACTGAAACTGGTATACCAAATAAAATACATGTGGTTTCAATTGGAGTGATTTGATACTCAGCTTGCCTATTTTCCAAGGTTGCATGTATCCACTTTTGGAAGACTGTCTATTGTGAGGGTAAAGGATTTCCTCGTGGTTGAGTCCCTTGTGTCTTATTGGGACACTGATTGGCATAATGATCACCGCCACATGAATAACACCCTCCCACAGGTCCTCGCCTCTCATAAGGCTTTCCTAAATTGCCTCCATTTTTCTTGGAGTTATTATTGTTTTTCTTTTTGCCCTTGAATTCATTATGATTGTCCTTAAATCCTTTGTCACCTTTTTTATTAAAATTCTGCTTATTGCCCTTTTTTTTAAATGACTGAGAGGATTGAGACCAATTTAACTTTTTATGGTTTCTCTCCCTATAGGTAGACATGGATTTCAACTTTTGTTCCTATTTAATAGCTTTCTCATAAACTTGGTCCATTGTAGTGGGACCATGCACATCAACTTCACCTCCAATTTGGGCATTTAATCCCATGATGAACTTTTGGATGGGAAATCTCTCATCCTGCTGATATTGGGCAACATATTTAAGGAGACAAGTGAATTTCTCCTAGTACTCATTCATAGATGAGTCACCTTGTCTCATATTTTGGAAGTCTATAAGCTTCTGATCAAAATACAACTGAGGCAACCATCTTTGCCTGAAAAGTTCCACAAACCTTGTTAATATGCACAGGACAACTAAGAGGGGGATGAATCAGTTGTCACAAAACTTTAACCACTTATCAATACTTCAAATGTTCAATCACTATTATTAAGATTTAACCATGAAAGCATGAAACACGAAGTTTAACACAATAACATATTCAACATATGAGACACTAGATTTTTACGTGGAAAACCCTATAAGGGAAAAACCACGGTGGGTGTTAGCCCACAAAAATATATATGTTATAACAATACCAGAAAATAGAGGCTCACTGCCTAAAAATGTTCACTGCAAAGATCGGCTCACTGCCAGGGATTTGCGAACTGATATGATAGAATCTACTCCATGCCTGAGTTTAGTTCCATTAAAGCGCAATACTTCTTCTCTGCTATGCTCTTCTTACACTTCTCACTTATCTTCACATTTTTGCACAAGAATGCCTTTTTCGCAACTACATTACATGTTTTTATACAACTCATCAACCTTGGAATGAACATCAAGGTCGGCATCACATTCATCAACTATTGGAACAATCTCCAAGGTCGACATTACAATCATACATAGAAATAGGTCTGGACCTAATACAAAATTTGCTAAGGGAAAGATGTAAAGATGTATGTGGATCACACTACACCTTAGCTGGGACTCAAATATAATCTTCCATGCCACAACACGCTACTACAATCTTCAAAGCATCTCTGCAATTAGTGAAAGTGACCAAGTTGGCCAAGAATGGTGTTCTCATTAAGACTTCCAAGAATAGTCTTCATCTTCGATCCAAATTTCTTTTCGTGGACCAATCCAAAGGTAGGAACACATTCAAGAGACATCCACAAGCACATTGAAATCATCAGGAAGAACCACACAACCTCTAACCACTTTGTCAAGAAGATTCTTCAAACCAGAGCACATAAACAACACTGCCAGCTACTGTCATAAGGAAAAGATCACTTGCGGACCACCAAATCACGAACCATTGGAGTTGAGGGAACATAACATCATCTCAGACTTAACTCTTGAACCATAGATCAAAATACTTCAATGCGAAGGAATGTGAAGCATAATATATTCTCACTGTCACCACCAAATATACAAAAAAAGTAGTTTTTATTCTAGTGAACATAACTCACTCAAATCTTCATACCGGATGCTCAAATTTGGAACATGGCATCTTCATACATGTCTATAAATAACTTCAATCCGCAGATAGAGATGTTTATTTTACAAAAAATGCAGAGCAATTTGTCGGACTGTTCTTTTGTAGACAAAGATATTCTACAACACATTGTTTCCACCGAAGGAGCAAATTTTCTCAATATCCTCAATATTAGGATCTCCAACACTTACATAGGCAAATACAAAGCATCTAACTTATTACAAGCAAGCATAAAAAATAAGAACATAGTTGACACTAATGACAACACTAATTATGTTGACATCAATGACAACACCGGTTAGGCACATACTTGCAACAATCTCCCCCTTTGTTATTGATGGCAACATATGATGTGAAAAACTATAAAGACCATCAAGACAAGATTCTCCCCCTTTCTCTTTATACATCTGCACTTTCTTCTCTAATTTTTTTACATGTTTCTCTCCCCCTTTGACATCAATGGCAAAGGGCACATACTTGCACTCTACTGCTTCGATCCAACTGAACTTTCTTTGTTATCAACACTTTCTTTCTCAGAAACAACTAGCTAGTCCCCCCGAGAGGTAGCCCTCAAAACATCAATCCAGATCAAAGAATAAGACTTTGAGCACCACTGGACTGATGGATTCCTATGCATCTTAGTTTAGAGTAGGAGGGGTAATGACCCCTAACTTTTCTTTGAGATACTCAAAAGTATCCTTAGGCAGAGGCTTAGTGAAAATATCTGCAATCTGATCCTTTGTGGACACATATTCCATCTTTACTTCATTCTCTATCACCTTTTCTCGTATAAAGTGATACCTTATAGATATATGCTTTGTTCTTGAGTGCATCACTAGATTTTTTGAAATGTTTATAGCACTTGTATTGTCACAAAAGATTGTAACTGGATCTTCATACACAACTCTTATATCCTTCAAAGTCTGCTTCATCCACAACACTTGAGTACAACAACCTGTTGCTGCAATATACTCTTCTTTTGCAATTGACAAAGAGATTGAATCTTGCTTCTTGCTCAACCATGAAACCAATGTATTACCCAAAAAGAAAGTGCTTTCACTTGTACTTTTTCTATCATCAACATCTCCGGCCCAATCAGCATCTGTATAAGCATTAAGAGTGAAATCATTATCCTTTGGATACCATAAGCCATGATTTGGTGTGCCTTTTAAAAACCTCAAGATTCTCTTAACTGCCATCACATGTGACTCTCTTGGCTCTGCTTGAAATCTTGCAACAAGACAAACTACATGCATTATATCAAGTCTGGTTTGAGTTAGATAAAGCAATCCTCCAATCATGGATCTGTACATTTTCTGATCAGTCTTGGGTGATTCATCAGTTTTTCTCAACTTGCAGCCAATCACCATGGGAGTACATATCAATTTAGAGTCTTCCATCCCAAACTTCTTCAACAATTCTCTCACATACTTAGACCGAGATATGAAGATTCCTTTATCTGATTGATTAATTTGTAGACTCGAAAAGAAATTCATTTCACCAAACATAGACATCTCAAACTCATTTTTCATTTCACCTGCAAACTTCATGCACATACCTTCATTGCCTCCAAAGATAATATCATGAACAAAGACTACAACAATTAGGATCTGATTATCATTGATTTTGAAATACAAATTGTTGTCTGCAGTGCCTTTACTATACCCTAATTGTAGCAAATACTTGTCTGGCCTTGCATACTAGGCTATGGGGGCTTGCTTCAGTCCATACAAGGCCTTCTTCAATATGCACACCATATCACCTTGTTTCGATAATTGAAATCCTTCTGGTTGCTCAATGTAGAACTCTTCTTCCAACTCACCATTTAAGAATGCAGACATAACATCCATCTGACACACTTTGAAGTTTTTGAATGCTGCAAATGCCAAAAACATTCTAATTGCCTCAATTCTTGCCACAAGAGGATAGGTCTCCTCAAAATCTATTCCTTCAACTTGAGAGTATCCTTTGCATACCAATCTTGCTTTGTTCCTTACTATTTCTCCATTCTCATTCATCTTGTTTCTGAAAACCCATTTGGTGCCAATCACACTCTTATCAGTAGGTCTAGGACCTAGTTCCCAAGTTTGATTCTTTTCTATCTGCATCAGCTCCTCTTCCATAACTTTTACCCAATTTTCATCATTGCAGGCTTCAGTCACAGTTTTAGGTTCAACGTTTGAAAGCAAATAGTAATTCACCTGTTCTTCTGTAGCTCTTTTCCTTGTCAATACCCCTTTGCTTTTGTCTCCTATAATCTGATCTTCAGAATGATTAATTCTTACATACCTGGGAGTCTTAGCAGTGCTTTCTAGATCCTTTCCTTCTTCATCTTGATTGTCTTCTTGATCAACTTTTTCTTCATTTATTATAGCAGCAAGCTCATCTAATTCATAGCCATTTAGATCTAAAATTCTTCCTTTGTCTTCATCAACCTTCACATTAGCACTCTCAATGATTTTCTTCAATCTCTTATTGTAGCACCGGTAGGCCTTACTCTTGCTAGAGTAACTAAGAATGATTCCTTCATCACACCTAGCATCAAACTTGCCTAGATCTTCTTCTCTTCTGATATAACATTTGCTACCAAAAATTTTGAAATATCTCATTGTACAAGCTCTTCCATACCACAAATCATAAGGAGTTTTAGCATTGTTACCTTTAACTTGAACCCTGTTTAGGATGTACACTGTAGTGTGTATGGCTTCTCTCCAGCATACTTCCGGTAGGTCAGCTTCCTTCAACATAGTCCTAGTAGTCTCTTGAACTATCCTGTTCTTTCTTTCAACAACTCCATTTTGCTAAGGATTCCTAGGTGCAGACAATTGTCTCTTTATCCCTTGTTCTTCACAGAAGATATTGAATTCATTTGATGTGAACTCACCTCCTCTATCAGACCTCAAGCATTTGATCTTCAACTAACTATTTCTCAACCATTGCCTTGAAAGCTTTAAACTTGTCTAGGGATTCTAATTTATCTTTTAGAAAAGTAACCCAAATCATTCTGGAATAATCATCAATAAGCAACATAAAATACTCGTCTCCTTGCAGACTTCTTGTTCTTTTGGGACCACACAAATCTGTATGAACCAGCTCCATCAATCCAGTAGAGAATTGTTCTTTGCTTTTGAAACTTGTTCTTGTTTGCTTCCCAAATTGACATTCTTTGCAAATGGTGTTAGAAGGCTTCACAAGCTTAGGCAGATCTCTTACAGCCTAAACAGAACTTATCTTTACCAAGTTGTCAAAATTGATATGACACATCCTTCTATGCCACAGCCAAATCTCATCAGTCTGAGCCAATAAATAGTAACTATTAGTTCCTTTCAAATGATAAACATTGCCTCTGGTCTCTTTACCAGTAGCAATCACTGTTCAGGAGATTTCCATGATCCTACATCGATTGTCCTTGAATCTTAGATCATAACCTTTGTCACACATCTGACCAACACTCAAAAGATTGTGCTTTAAACCCTTCACATATAGAACATCATCAATATTATTCTTTCCATCAAAAGAAATAGATCCTCTTCCACAAATCTTACCAGCTATATCATATCCAAACCTAACCAGTCCACCATCATACTTTTCCAAACTAAAAAACTTACTTTTGTCACCAGTCATGTGATGTGAGCATCCACTGTCAATAACCCATTCATCCTTTTCTTTCTCAACCTGAACAGCTAAAGCACGTTCTTCCACTAGTTTTTCTTTCTTCACACAGCTAGTAGGATTAGTAGACACAGGTTCTTCTTTAATAGCAATAAACGAGCATTCATTTACACTAGTACTAGCATCATCAGATTCGTCATCTATCACACCTTCATCATCAAGATCTCTAACATAATAGCATTTCTTTGGGATCCTAGGTCTGTTTTCAAATCTTTTTCTATTCCTTTCAATTCTCTCCAGACACCTAGAATCATAATGACCAACCTTACCACATGTAAAACATTTGAAAGGTAATTTTCCTTTGAACTTACCAAAACCTCTTTGCAGTTTGTCAACAAAATTAGCTTCAATTTCGTCAACCTCATCATCAAGTTCCACCTTGTACTTTTCTGCTCTGGAGATCTTCTCTGAGGTACTGGCTTTGAAAGTAGTCTCAACTTTTGGAAGAGCATCACCAAACTCTCTCATTTCAAAAGCAGTAAGCTTTCCAAGTAATTGATCCTTAGTAATCTTTTTCACAAGTCATTATTTCTTCAATTGCAGCTACCTTGTGAGCGTAGGATTTAGGTAATGACCTAAGAATTTTCATTACAACTTCAGTTTCATCAATAGTTCCTCCCATACCTTTGATTACAGTGACAAGTTCATCAACCTTTTGCATGTAGGATGTTATGTTTTCATCTTCGCCCATCTTTAAACCTTCATATTTAGCTTTTAGTCCCTGTAATTTGGCACTCTTTATGGATTCATCTCCTTCATACAGATTTTCCATCTTTTCCCAAACTTCATGAGCAGATTCATAATCCATGACCTTTATCAAGTCAGTGTCAGTCAATGCACTTAACAGAGCATCTCTAGCTTTTATATTTAACTCATATTCTTTGATTTCATCTTTAGTTTTCAGACCATTCTGAGGCATGGTATATTTAGTCTCTATCGCTTTCCATACTTTAAAACCAATACAAAGTAGATGGATTTTCATGTGTATCTTCTAGGTCGCATAATTCGTTCCATCAAATTGCAGAGCCTCCTTCTTGTAAGACATCCTGGATCTACCTCAAGCTGTTAAGCTTACCTCCGAGGAACTTGGCTCTGATACCAATTGTTAATATGCGCAGGACAACTGAGAGGGGGGGTGAATCAATTGTCACAAAACTTTAACCACTTATCAATCTTCAAATGTTCAATCATTGTTATTAAGATTTAAACATGAAAGCATGAAACATGAAGTTTAATACAATAACATATTCAACACATGAGACACCAGATTTTTACATGGAAAACCCTATAAGGGATAAACCACAGTGGGTGTTAGCCCACCAAAATATAGATGTATCCACTTTTTGAAGGCTGTCTGTTGTGAGGGTAAAGGATTTCCTTGTGGTTGAGTCCCTTGTGTCTTATTGGGACACTGATTGGCATAATGATCACCGCCACATGAATAACACCCTCCCATGGGTCCTCACCTCTCATAAGGCTTTCCTGAATTGCCTCCATTTTTCTTGGAGTTATTATTGTTTTTCTTTTCGCCCTTGGATTCATTCTAATTGTCCTTAAATCCTTTGTCACCTTTCTTATTAAAATTCTGCTTATTGCCCTTTTTTTTAAATGATTGAGAGGATTGAGACCAACTAAACTTTTTACGGTTTCTCTCCCTATAGGTAGACATGGATTTCAACTTTTGTTCCTGTTTAATAGCTTTCTCATAAACTTGGTCCATTGTAGTGGGACCATGCACATCTTCACCTCTAATTTGGGCATTTAATCCCATGATGAACTTTCAGATGGGAAATCTCTCATCCCGCTGATATTGGGGAACATACTTAAGGAGATGAGTGAATTTCTCCCAGTACTCATTCATAGATGAGTCACCTTGTCTCATATTTTGGAAGTCTATAAGGTTCTGATCAAAATACAACTAAGGCAACCATCTTTGCCTGAAAAGTTCCACAAACCTTGTTAATATGCACAGGACAACTAAGAGGGGGGTGAATAAGTTGTCACAAAAATTTAACCACTTATCAATACTTCAAATGTTCAATCATTGTTATTAAGATTTAACCATGACAACATGAAACATGAAGTTTAACGCAATAACATATTCAACACATGAGACACCAGATTTTTACGTGGAAAACCCTATAAGGGAAAAACCATGGTGGGTGTTAGCCCACAAAAATATATATGTTATAACAATACCAGAAAATAGAGGCTCACTACCTATGGGCTCACTTCAAAGATCGACTCACTGCCAAGGATTTACGAATTGATATGATAGCATCTACTCCATGCCTGAGTTCAGTTCCATTGAAGCGTAATACTTCTTCTCTACTCTTCTCTTCTTACACTTCTCACTTATCGTCGCATTTTTGCACAAGGATGCCTTTTTTGCAACTACATTACATGTTTTTATACAACTCATCAACCTTGGAATGAGCATCAAGGCCAGCATTACATTCATCAACCGTTGGAACAATCTCCAAGGTTGGCATTATAATCATACATAGAAATAGGTCTAGACCTAATACAAAATTTACTAAGGGAAAGATGTAAAGATGTATGTGGATCACACTATACCTTAGCTGGGACTCAAATATAATCTTCCATGCCACAACACACTACTACAATCTTCAAAGCATCTCCGCAATTAGTGAAAGCGACCAAGTTAGCCAAGGCTAGTGTTCTCATTAAGACTTCCAAGAACAGGCTTCATCTTCGATCCAAATTTCTCTTCACGGACCAATCCAAAGGTAGGAACATGTTTAGGAGACATCCACAAGCACATTAAAATCATTAGGAAGAACCACACAACCTCTAACCACTTTGTCAAGAAGATTCTTCAAACTAGAGCACTTAAACAACACTGCTAGCTACTGTCATAAGGAAAAGATTGCTTGCAGACCACCAAATCATGAACAATTGGAGTTGGGGGAACATAACATCATCTTAGACTTAACTCTAGAACCATAGATCTAAATACTTCAATGTGGAGGAATGCGGAGCATAATATATTCTCCTTGTCACCACCACATATATAAAAAAGTAGTTTTTATTTTGGTGAACATAACTCACTCAAATCTTCATATTGGAGTCTCAAATTTAGAATATAGCATCTTCAGACATGTCTATAAATAACTTCCAATAAGCAAACAGAGATGCTTATTTTACAAAAAATGCGGAGCAATCTATCAGACTGTTCTTCTGTAGACAAAGATATTCTGCAACACATTGTTTCCACCAGAGGAGCAATTTTTCTCAATATCCTCAATATTAGGATCTCCAACACTTACATAGGCAAATACAAAGCATCTAACTTATTACAAGCGAGCATCAAAAACAAGAGCATAGTTGACACTAATGACAACACTGATTATGTTGACATCAATGATAAGACCGGTTAGGCACATACTTGCAACAAACCTTTCCCAGGTTAGACTCAAGGAGTTCAATTTTAACTCCATCTTCTTGTTCATCCACCAAGTGGATGCTTCACCTGCCAATTGGTATGCTCCCCATACCACTTTGGTAATTTCAGAATAGTTTCTTATTTCAAAGTATTTCTCCATTTTTGTAAGCCATGCCTCCACAACATCTCCACTTACAATCCCATCAAACTTGGGAGGTGTAATCTTTTTCATATCTCTAGATAATTCTAGAGCCAAATGGCTTCTTTTATCCTCTTCATGTCTCATTTCAAAGTTATTCTCTCCACGCCCACTTTAGTCGGTGTTTTCATGACGTTCCTCGTCTTCACCCCTGTGGAAGGCTTCCTGCCTGGGTCCATTCTGACCCCTAACCTCCTGCTCTAAAGTTCCAATTCTTGCCCTCGTCTCATGGAGCATAGTAAGGATATAGTCAAGTTTTGAATTGGAGTGGCCAGAAGGTTGGCCTTCCTCTTGGCTATCCCCAATGTTGGTTCTTGTCTGAACCATGTTGCAATCTACTTCTTCTAAAGTTTGCAAATTAATCATTTAATTAGTTTTTCATACTATTGAATCCATTCGTAAAGATAAATCCATTCTCCTTTATGCAATCTTTAAACAAGAAGGAAAACTTTTGCCAAAATTTTAAAAATTGCATTATAGAATCCAATTGATCACACAATATCCATCATTCATTACAAGTTTTCACATCTTGCAATTGCAAGTCACTTTCAGGTTGGAAAATCTTCCCAAGTTTATCCTCATCCTTGAGGTTCATCAAATCATATTTAGGAAGTTGACGTACTTGCAGGTAATCATCCATGTCCTCCTGAGTAACAATAGGAGCATTAGTTTCACTCCCCAATGGTAAATCCTTAGGTGCAGAGGGTTTTGCTGATTCATTTTCAGAGGTAGGAACAATAGCCTTAACTGCTTTGTCCTTCTCCTACTTTATGTGTTTAATAGCATCAACAAATGTTTCAGTATCAGATAACCATGTGCCTTATAAGTAACCAGCTTGGCCTAGGCTTTTCATCCTTGAGGCTTGCTTCCTCATAGCCTTTAGGTAATGCCCATTTCCTGTTACCTTCTTCCTTGGTGTCATTCTTGTTCTTACTATTTTGGAAAAAGAACATCCAAATATTAGCAACTGTTAATGTCTGAGGAAGATTTCATTTAGTGAGCTCATAGGTCCATGCATTGAACCTGGTAGCTCTGATACCATATGTAACATGTCATCTCATATTACCTGGAATTTACATTCCCTTTTTACCATCAAGTAAAACAAAATCAAGATTATCATAATCATATGTTTATCAAACATTAATCATTTGCATAATGAATACATAAAAATCATATTCTCTCTTTTTTTCAATATTTTCAAACTGAAAATGTATAACATGTTTCAAGATAGCATGTTAGTGAATTCCTTCACTTTACAATCATAATATTTGCTCATGGCAATAATGTCAAGTTTACATAGAATTTGACTATCAAGTCATATAATTTAATATACTCCATCTGGAGTTTTGATATCTGTCTTCATAAGTTTTGGCTTGTCATCTACTTGGGAAAGAGAGCATCACCCAAGTGCTTTTCCTCCAACCATAGACCGACGATCCCCCGCACAACTTCCTCCCTAGAAGTAGCCCTTCCCTTCACGAAGGAAATAGATATAAGGAACCAATATGTTTACCATCTGAGTCTCTAGTGGTGTGTCCTTCATAACTCTTCACGGTCATACTACTATAGATCCACCCTAACTATGTATGACACTATTGGAAGGTTATGCCATCTAGAGCACAGTGAACTGACTAATGCATGTAGAGATGGATGCATTACTTTGGCCAAAGATTTCATATACATAGATGTTTCGCAATGAATGTAGTCAATTGTTCACCCACATCTAACTTAACTTAGAAGTTAGCTCATCCAACAGTAAGATTTGTTTACTAAATCCATTAACAACTAACTAGATAATTCTTACCCATAGTCTCACTGACTTTCATTTTCTACTCCGAACTCTGGAGTACAAGACCAAATGAATCTCATAAAGGTCTTGCAACCTCTTAGAGAAGTTTACTGGTTACCACAACAATATGAAATTTGTGACTCCACATCACTCTATTCCATGATTCACAAGTTGAACATGTAAGTATTTTCTGGTTTTAGGTGTCTAGTATAGACATGGATAAACATGGATAATATATTTTGATGGAACAATCCTTGTTTGTCCAAGACAATTAATTTAGTTCTTGGATTCCCTTCTAATCCAATTGGACAACTTAATGTCTATATACAAGACAATCATATTCTTATGAAAAGATTTGTATGTTTGGTAGGCATGTATACAAGATTCTTAGCAAACATATTTTCTAATCCCATGACATACCCAAGGGAATAATAAAGATTCCCTTACCAAAAAATGGTTTCTTGACATATTTCATAAACATATCTTTTAAAGCTTGGCTTTCAAATAAATAGCTTACCATTTTACCACCAAAGGAATAACATAAAATAGCATGTTTCGAATCTATAGAGGTCCAAGATTCTGCCAACACTGTAGACACCTAAAATTCGTCAATGCATAATTCATGTCATCACACTGCATTCGTACAAATTCTCATCAAATCACCTAATTTCGACTATTCCACATTAATTCATTAATTTACTAAAAATCATCATATTCCTCTATATTAATTAAATAATCCAAATTATTTAATTAAATCATTATTCCTCCAATTTAAATAAATATAATCAAAATTATTTATTTAAATAAATCAAATTTCCCTCCACTTTAAATAAATAAATTCAAATTATTTATTAAAATAATCTATTCCCTCCAAAATGAATTAAATTTAATATTTAATTCATTTATCCCATGTGCTCATGAATTAAATAAATTATTTATTTAATTTCCCATTTATCCTCACCCACCATAATTTCCTCTGGTATATTCAGTTAATAGATCAATCAAATGAGATTACTCATCAATCAATTTAGTCATCTAATCAATCAAATCAATCCTCTGATCAATCAAATTAGTTAACAAATCAATCTAATTTGTTAATAGATCAATCAATTCAGTCTTCTGATCAATCTATTCAATCAACTCTCCAATCAGGTCTGTTAACTCCCATGACTCATGAGAAGGCTAGGACACTTGTCCTTCTCTCATTCGCACACATTCTCTCAACCATCCTCAATGATTGATCTTTCTGGTGTTCCTCAACCATTGATCTGTATTCTCACATGTCCATAAATTGAACCTCATTCTCCTTTTCTCGGCATCTCTCATTTTAGTAAACTTACGTTGTCATTATCATTCCTTGGGAGATCACGTTATGCTTGTTGATAGAGTAATCCACATAGCCAAGAGCAAAGAGCAATACACTTGAGGTTTGGGTGCACCCTTAGTACGCTTCATCAAGTATGGTTTGTTTGTGTGTTTGAGGTAATTGGTATTGTTTTACTTGTTGCTTGAGTTCATTTATGTTCATTATTGCATTCAAATTATAACCATCACATTTTGGCATGCCCGGTGGGACCCACCTCCTTGAAAACTAACATTTGTGTGAAGTGTTTCTATACAAATTTCATACAGGAACGGAAACATACCTATGACTATCAACAAGAGCCTATGCTTTGTGTCGGTGCACCTGCGCAGCAGGTCCGCGCGCTTGTATAGTTAGTCGATGTGCCTACGCTGGATAACTGTGTGCTTGTGTTTCTAACATTTTTGTGTTTGTTTTTGCAGATTAGGGGTTATTTTCAGTTGATTTTCTTGCTTTATGCTTCCTATGTTTGCCTAACATCTATCTCTATTTGTTCATGTTGTTATATTTGATTTGCAACAGGTTTAGGCATCGATTTCATAGCGTTAAGTCCTCTCTATGTAGAAGCGTGCCTTTGCCATGCAAAAGCATGTCTGTGTTAGGATAAATAGTGAGCAGTGTTCAACTCCTCAAATCCATCCTCCTAGGACACTAGATCACTCAAACACTCAACAAATCATCCTTTCTAGCCAACTCATTCTCTATTTTTTGGCAGGTTCTGTTCATTGTTTCGAAAGCATGCCTATGCTCTGTAGAAGCACACTATTATTTGATAGAAGCGCACCTGTGTCTGAATGCGTGTCTATGACTTTATTTCTAGTTTTCTAAAAGCGCACCCTCGTTGTTTGTTGGTGCACCCTTGTTGTGTGTCGATGTACCTGTGTTCTCTGTCGGTCCGCTTGTGAAAAAAAGTAAAAAATAGTGAGTACTTTCTATTTTCTATTTCTTATTGTGTTTTCTGTTTAATCCTCAATTCTGTACTCTCTATTTTTTTATTTTTGTCAATTAATTTATGTTTCAAATTAATCCCTCTTTGGGTGTTGGAACTAATGTTGCATAACTTATACCTCGGCGAAAGGAAAAAAATAGTTGAAACTATTAACGTGTTTGTTGCAGAACGTATGTCGAAGGCAATATCATTTTCATACTAAGTCTTCAGAAAATATTTCATTTCTTAAGGGAATTAACATGTGTCTACTATGCTTGGAATTTCTTAAGTGTGTATGCTCTTTCCTCGAACCGAAAGGTGACCTTGGAAATCAAAAACATTTAAGTCATTCATTTACTTGCTTTCATTTTCTTATTTCCTAGGGACTCATCACATTATGCTCTTCTTTCGCGTCGCAAGAAGATCTTAAGAATCAGAAGCGTTTGATATCCTCTCTAGGGGGCCTGCTTGGGGATTTCATCACCTCAAGGGATGACCCCAACTGTGTGTTCTGGCGCAGTATACAAATGATGAGAGTATCAAAAGACTCAGCATCAAAGGAAGGACCCTTGTAACTCCAAGTAATACACTCTCGGGATACTTGGTCTGCCAAGACTCAAACAATTGAACGTCAATTACCTAGGACACCCCCGTTCACAGATTTGGGCCTCTCGTACCTTGCATAAATTGAGGACACCCTAGAAGCTTTGTTAACCTAGATTAAGACCATCAGACGTTTCATATTGTAATGCAAGGGATGCGGATCATACCCTGAAGTTACTCACCATCTGTACTACCTTAAGGACTATATAGAAAATCTTTGGGCAAGGTGTCAAGACCTCCAAGGAGAGAGATGCTGGGTGTACGTCCTTTATCTCTAGCTATATACTTAGGGGGAAGTGTGCTTAGTTAGGTAAGCACATGGATAGGTATTCAATCGTGTGGTCTTACAATATGGATCACTCCTACTTGAATAAATTCTAGGTTGTTGCACTAAAATATTGTTTGAAGTGTCTTTAATTTATTGTTATATACCCGTAATACCATTTGTTATTTGTGAAGGGTCATCACCCTTTACACCAATTTCCAAAGTTACAAGTGTTAAAATTGCCATCGTGTCTTTATGTTTGTTTTTCTTGCCAAGAGATTGATCTACCTCCTATCTTCCAAAAACAAAACAAAAATACCACAAAAAAATCCAAATATTCCCAAAATCCAAAAAAAGTAGACTAAATTTTCCATTTGCTTAGCATTATCCCTTTCAAAATCCAAAAATCCAAAAACATAGTGTTAAATTTCCCTTTTAGTATTTTCCTTTTTCAATTATTCCAAAAAATCCAAAAACATAGTCTTAAGCTTTCCCATTGAGCATTTTCCTTTTCCAATTATCCAAAAAATCCAAAAACATAGTGTTAAATTTCTCTTTTAGTATTTTCCTTTTTCAATTATTCCAAAAATCCCAAAAACATAGTCTTATCTTTCCATTTTGTTAGCATTTTCCCTTTTCAAAAATCCCAAAAAAAAAATCCAAAAACATAGTGTTAGTCTTTCCCTTTTAGCATTTTTTCATTTTCCAAAAAAATCCAAAAATCCAAAAATTTAGATTCTCCCATCCATTTTTGCACAAGTTCATAGATCATCCACATCCATCCTTCTTTCATCTTGTCTTAGATTTTTTAAAAAATTTCATCTTTTGAGACTACAAGATCATTCCATCCTCATCAACAATCATTTTCCAAATTTGTCTCAAACATTGCACCATCCTTCCATCCACTTGGTTATTAATCCTAAATTTAGATCATACAATCAACTAGTTTGTCTTGTAGTTTAAGAAATTGCATCTCTTAAATTTATAGACCAATTAGTATCAACCCCATTAGCGAACAAGCCTACCTTAAAAGAGTGGCTCCTTTTAAGACAGTCAAGTTCACTATACCTTTATCTTGTCTCACCTCGAAATCATTAGTCTATTTCGGGGTAGATAATCATAATCTCACCATCCAAATATCTATTGATCTAGGTTTACAACACTTAACCAAGAAAATCATCCATCCAAATCATCTTGTCTCAAAATTTTATCCTAGAACTAGTCTAACTACATCATCCATCCATTTTTCTGTCTAAAAGTGCACATTTGTTTCACCAGTGCATGCATGTGACTGTCATTTCAAAACCTGTAAAAGTGTGCTGGTGTTCTCAATCAGTGCACCTTTATCCTGTGTCGATGTGCATGCATTGTCTGTCGGTGTGCCTATGCCATAGATAAAGTTAGATCTCATTTACTTCATCCTCCATCTCCATTTTCACATCATGTTCTTGTAACTTGATCTCAATATAAAAAGGCTATGAAAAACATTCAAAATCCATCTCAAGGAAATCTCGAAGTCCTTATTGATGCCTCCAAGTTTACCACATGCATGGACTCCAATGTCTTTGTCCTAAAAGGGTATACAACAGGGACTTCCTCATCTTAAAGTCTAGGGCAACAAACTCAAGAAGAATCCATAGACCTTGATGAACACATGCTATATCCTGAGTTCTTTGATGCACTAGATAAAATTTTGGACTCTAATTGAAATCATTTCTTCCACTTACTTGCCAAAAGAGGAGCTAAGTTGCCTAGTAACTTTGATACCTCCCAAATCCAAGAACAAGACCCCATCAAACTCTCCATTTCCACCATGGGTGGTGGAGGTCCCACTTCAATTCCAACTACATCCACATTACCACCTACCATTCAAAATGTACCCACTCATGAGGTCCCTCCCTTCACTAATCAATTCAACAATCCTCTCTATCACAATCCCACACAAATTGAACCACTTTTAACCCCTTCATACATGTTAGGATTCCAACACCCATCTTATCCTTCAAATAATTCACATGCTAACCCTTCATCTTCCTCTATAGCAAATAATTCAAATGCTAACCCTTTAACTTCTTCTATACCAAATAATTCATATGCTAACCCTCCACAAACTTCTTCTATTCCAAGTACATATAATGCTAACCCTTCATCTTCTTCTATTCCAAATAACCCAAGTACTAATCCACCACAAACATCCCAAATTCAATCTTCCACTTCTAATGCACCTACTAATCCATCACCTCGTTCTTCCCATCTAACTAACACAAAACCATATAACATATCTCAACAACCACCAACTCAATATCAACAGCCACCAACTCAATACCAAAAACCACCTCCTCAATATCAACATCCACCAACTCAATACCAACAACCACCACCTCAATATCAACATCCACCAACTCAATACCAACATCCCCAACTCAATATCAACGATCACCAAATCAATATCAACAACCACCTTCTTCATCCCTCCAACAAATCTTTGCACACCAACAACCACCTTCCTCCAATATTCAACAAAATTTTGTACCACCACCATGACCACCATCTGGAATTGAACTTCAAATCTACGACATGAAAAAATAGATTTCCGATCTTTCACTCGAAAACACCAAAAAGACTTTCTCATTTGAGGAAGTTTGTCCATACCCATTCGATCGATCTATTCCCATGATCCCTTTTCCTAATAACTTTGAAGTACCCAAATTCGATAAGTACAAAGGAAAAGGTGATTCACAAGAACACTTGAGGGAATTTTACATGGGTTGTTTAGAGGTCACTCACAATGATACATATCTCTTGCATCTCTTTCCTCGTAGTCTCAGAGGACAAGCCATGGAATGGTTTTCACACTTACCTCTGGGTATAAAATCCTTTAGCAAATTAGCTGAGAAGTTTGTCACTTGTTTCTCTTTTAACATCAAATATGAAGTCTCCATGATGGACTTGTGTAATACTAAACAAAGAAATGGTGAAACCTTGATCTCCTTCCTGCAAAGGTGGAGAAATATGACTATTAAATGCCCTTGGCCTCTACCTAAGAAACATTTAGTACATATATTTGTCCAAAATTTGAATCTAGAACTTGGATTCCATCTACAAATACAATGTGCTAACTCCTTTGAGGAAATCATTTCAAAAGGCACCAATATCGAAAAAGCCCTTATCGCTAAAGGACTTGTGAAAATATTTAAAGAAACAAAAGACAATACCCCTACTTCAAATGACAAGCCCCGCTTTTGGGCTAAAAACAAAAATGTTGTTGACGATGGTGTTGTGGATGCAAAACATGTACAAACTGTCCAAACATCGCTTAACATTAAAATGCCACCAAAGAATGTAAGTACATCTCAAAAGGACCAACCAAAACAAGATGCTACACCCAAACGTAGATTCACTCCTTTGGGAGAACCCATTGAATCTATACTTAAGAAGCTTGTCCAAAATGGTTTAATCATGTTGCCTAAAACTAGACAATATGATGAACCTATGTTTAAACCCGCATGGTACAAAGATAATGAATACTACAACTACCACCGCATAAAAGGACATAAAACTCCTAGGTGCATGAAGCTAAAACACCTCATACAAAACCTCATCGATAGAGGAGATGTCGTCATCGATGGCACTCCCAAACCCACAACAAATAATGACCTTGTTATTTATCAAGATCCATTCCCACCTCATGGAAAAGGAAACAACTCTAACAAAGATAATGGTGTAAATAATCTCTTTGGTCAATACAATTCCATCGTCGGTCACTTTGGAGAAAGTTTTGTATCCACTCTTACAATCAAGGGAAAAGCTCTTGATTGTGCTGTAACTACTCGTAAAGGTCATGTTACACTTCGTCGGGCACCATCAAATAGTCAACCTAATTCTGAGTATAATCTACTAGATCATTTGGGAAAAACATTGTCTCTCATATCCATTCTTGATCTACTTCGCACTTCACCTAAGCATAGGGCCATCCTCGAAAAAGCACTCAAAGAGTCATCTATACCTGATAACATTGATACTGTACAATTTCAAGCCATGGTAGGACATATAGCTTCGCCACATCACTTGTTCTTTACAGAAAAAGATCTTCCATTCCAAAATGCATGCCATAATGAAGCCCTACACATAGAAGTATACATACACCAATGAAAAGTCAAGAGAATCCTTATAGATGGTGGTGCTGGTCTCAATGTTTGTTCATTAAAGCTACTAAAACAGTTAGGATATTCTGTAGATGCTATTGACTCTTCCCAAACAATGACAATCAAAGTTTATGATGACGCTGAAAGAGAATCGAAACGGGTCATTCATTTACAAATCAAAGTGGGTCCTGCCTTAGTGGAAACTCAATGTCAAGTTCTGGACCTTGACCTCCCATATAAAATCATTCTTGGTTGCCCATGGTTTCACACCATGCAGACCGTATCCTCCAACTACCATTAGTGTTTGACACTCCCCTTTAATGGTACCAAAATTACCATCCTAGAGATACGAATCCTTTTGAATTCTGACGCACGATGCAAGGCAGATATCTAAATTCAAACCAAATCCCCAATAATGTTGTAACTCAGCCTTCATCCTCTTATGTTGATCCATCCACATTATCCAAAACCCCACCTAATAAAGACATTCTTGAGGTCAAGGTTCAATATAAGGACATCGAGTTTAGAGAATATGACTTGCTGAACTCTTGCTATATAGGGAACTTGCCTTTATCGCCTAAGTCTTATGGAAAAACTCCTATGGCAAAAGCAAGTAAAAAGAAGGTCATCAAACTAATGCCCCCAATAGTATTCATACATGAGTGAAATCTAGAAGATGAACACATTGAAGACATATCCTCTTGGATTTTCCAAGATGAGAAGGAACCAATAATATTACCTGTGGAAAAGTACAACAATGGTCATCGCATTGTCAAAAATATGGGCTATAAAGGACAAGCTGGACTTGGACTCCACAAGAAAGGTACAATAGAACCCCTATCTGTCACCAGAAAATATAATCGCAATGGGTTAGGATACAGTAAGGAGGTACCCCGCTCCTCAGATATCCAGTTTATACTTGATGAAGTAGCGAAGGCCTTTCCCACAGTTGAAACATCTATGGAGGATACTATTGATGATTCCTAACTTCACCTAATTGATTTATTTCAGGAATCATCCATCTTTATGATCACATCCATTTCCCTCACCTCAAAGACCAAAATGCAAACCATTTCTCTTATACATCCAGAACTAATCGATTAGGACCAACAAGGACCTCTCATCCTAGATACTTTTCAGAATGACAAAGCCTTAGCAAAATTTTTGGGACTTAGAGATGGTATACATCAGGGTGACCATAAGGCAAGTTTCATAATGGACCTCTCTCCTGTTTCATATTTCAGGGAGAATGTCAAATCTTTTAGTCGCAAAAGTGTAAACAAAATAAATAGATCCCCAGGTGAAAAACATACTGTGGCACCTTCTGATCGTAAAATAATAAAAAGAAAAGATGAATCCAATGGTGAAAACCTCTCTGAGACACCTGAGGATGGAAGATTTGACCTTCCCCTACCATCAAAATATCAGGAGAAGTCTTCATTACTGGTTGAACAGTCACAAGAAATGAACCTTGGCACAATGCAAAATCCAAAGGTTACTTTCTTAGCAGCTTCTTTGTCAGAATAGGAACACAAGGACTTCACAAATTTTTTCTTGAAATGAGCGATTAACTTCACCTGGACTTGTGCCAACATGCCTAGATTGGATCCTGCATTAGTAGTCAATCATCTATCTGTTGCACTAGGAGCTAAATTGGTTAAGCAAAAACTCTGCAAAATGCATCCGTAGATTGTGTTATTTGTCAAAGCTGAGCTTGAGAAGTTACTAGATGCCAAGTTCATCTGCCCAATCAATTATACAGAGTGGGTCCCTAATCTAGTACCTGTTGCTAAACCAAATGGGGGCATCTGCATTTGTTCTGACTTAGAGAATTAAACAAGGCATGTCCCAAAGAAGATTTTCCACTGCCCAACATAGACATCATAGTGGATTTAACGACAGGCCATGAAATGCTTTCTCTTATGGATGATTTTTCTGGCTACAATCAAATCATGATAGCACCTAAGGACTAGCACAAAATAGATTTCACATGTCCTTGGGGAACCTACTGTTGGCAGGTTATGCCTTTTGGGCTTAAGAATGCTGACGCTACATACCAACGAGTGATGACAGTCATATTCCAAGATTTGTTTCACACCATTATGGAAGATTATGTTGATGAGCTCCTAGGTAAATCTATAAGAGCATATCACTTAAAAGTGTTAGGGAAAATATTTGATAGACTCGAGCAGTATCAACTCAGGTAAAATCCAAAGAAGTGTGTCTTCGGTGTAACATTTGGAAAATTACTGGGATATATTGTATCTCGATGATGCATTGAGATTGACCCTATAAAGGTCAAAGCTATTGTTGAAATGTCTCCTCTTGGTAACCTCAAGCAGTTGAGAAGTCTTTAGGGAAAGTTACATTCCATCTAGCGGTTCATCTCACAGTTGGCTGATAAGTGTCAACCTTTCTCCCACTTACTCCGTAAAGATGTCTCATTCAAGTGGGATAGTAAGTGCCAAGATGCCTTTGAACAACTAAAAACATATCTTTCTACACCACTGATGTTGATGCCACTAATCTCAAGAAGACCTTTGTTACTCTACATATCCACTACATCAACAGCCTTGGGGGCACTTCTAGCACAAAATGATGACTCGGGGAAAGAGGAGGAAATTTATTACATTAGTCATACCTTGGTGGGATCTGAGCTCAATTATACCCCTATGGAAAGAGCATGTTTAGCAATAGAGTTTGCCTCCCAAAAGTTGTGGCACTATATGTTGAACCAACAGACAAAGCTTATATCCAAGGTAGATCCTTTGAAGTACCTTCTTTCAAAAGCAGCTCTCACAGGACGTCTCACAAAGTGGGTAATGATTTTAACCAAGTTTGACATTGAGTATGTTGATCGAAAGGCCATAAAAGGACAAGTAATTGATGATCAACTTGCAGAAGTTCTAATAACTGATACCCACCTCATGTTGTCTGATTTTCCAGATGAACGGATCTTCAACCTCTCTACATCGGTCGAATGGAAATTATACTTTGACGGGTCATACACTTAACACGATTCCAGAGTAGGAATCCTCTTCATCACCCCACAAGGTGATTGTATTCCAAAATCATATCGGCTTGCATTCCCATGCACCAACAATATAGCCGAGTATGAAGCATTACTAATAGGTCTCCACATGACAGTCCTATAGAACATCAAACAGCTTCAAGTATACGAAGATTCTCAACTTATTATTTGCCAAGTCATAGATGAATATCAAACTAAGGATGACAAGTTGATGCCCTATAAGAAGATGGTGGACGACTATAAGTTCAACACTTTTGTAGTCTATCCTTTGAGCAAATCCCTAGAGTTAACAACAAGGTTACTGATGCAATGGCTACTATTGGATCTTTATTAGATATGTCGGTAAACATTCAAAGCTATGAGTTCTTGGTTGAGCAACTGCTGATACCATCTGTAGAAGTGTCACCCACTGAGATGATCTGTGAACTTGTTGGTCCTCAATCGACATGGTACCATGACATATACACCTACCTTCATAACAACACCCTTCCAGCCAACCTGACATCCACACAAAAGAAAACTTTCATCCATTGTGCCTCCCATTTCACCATCCTAGGAGATAAACTATACCGACGGAGTCTCGATGCTATCCTCCTCAGATGTTTAAACTCAGAAGAAGCCGACACTGCTTTAAGATATGTACATGAAGGTATCTATGGAGTGCATTCCACCAGTCCTAACTTAGCAAAGAAGTTGCTCAGAACTAGATATTTTTGGCCCACAATGGAACAAGATGCCAACCAATTCACCAAAAAATGTCTTTAGTGTCAACAGCATGGAGATCTCATTCATGTGCCTGCTCATCAACTGCAACCAGTGACCACTCCGTGGCCATTTTCATGATGGGGACTCGACCTTGTAGGCAAAATACATCCCTCATCTTCCAATGGCCACAAGTTTATAATTACCGCCGCTGAGTATTTTACGAAGTGGGTGGAAGCTATTCCCATGACATACATCACCAACAAGCAAATTGCTAAATTTATCCTACACTATATCATGTGCTGGTATGGAATCCCTATGGCTATAGTAACCGATAATGGTAAATTGTTCAAAAACTAAGATGTCCATGCTTTGTGCACTCAATACCACATCCAACACCACTTTTCTACTTTGTATTACCCATAAAGCAACGGCCAAGCTGAGGCTTCGAACAAAACAATCCTTAAAATCCTGAAAAAGACAGTCAATGAAGTCGGTCATGATTGGCAACTCCAGCTTAACCCTACCATTTGGGTTTATTAAACAAGCATTTGAACCCCAACAAGTGTCAGACCCTATGCTTTAGTATACGAAACTGAAGTTATTTTGCCTATAGAGGTCAAGATCCCATCTCTCGGTGTCTCCATGCAACATTTGAATGACAAAGAGGAACACATAATATCCAGGCTACATGAATTGGAGCTTCTTGATGAAAGATGCCTTGCCACATTAAACCATCTTCAAGTTTTCCAAAATCGCCTTCATCAAAGTTACAATAAGAAAATCAAAGAAAGGTGGTTCCAAGTGGGTGATCTAGTCCTAAAAGAAAATCAGAGAAACTTGCAAGATAAAGATAAGAAAGGTAAATTTGAACCTAATTGGTTGGGACCTTTCATCATCATAGCAGCATATGGATTAAGGGCTTATACTTTAGCAACACCTGAAGGAATTCCTCTTGATGAACCCCTCAACAATGTTCATCACAAGAAATTCTATGCCTGATCCTTGGGAATATCCTAGTAGGAAATAACAAAAAAAAAAGCAGAAAATAACAAAAAAAATACAAAAATACAAAAAAATGTTCGTCCTCTAGTGAAAACCTGGTTAACATGCACCTTGGATAAGTACCATAGTGAAAACCTAGCAAATAGGCGCTATGTGTAGGAGTTAGCACTACTATCTATTCGGTTTCCCCCTTCATCCATCTCATTGTCATAATACAACCCCATCCATCCATAATAAAACTCATTGACCCTCACCTTCCTAGTTGTCCATATATTATTCATTTATCCCATGTGCTCATGAAATTAAATAGATTACTTATTTAATTTCCCATTTATCCTCACCCACCATAATTCCCTCTGGTCTATTCAGTTAATAGATCAATCAAATGAGTTGTCTCATCAATCAATTCAGTCATCTAATCAATCAAATCAGTCCTCTAATCAATGAAATCAATTAACAAATCAATCTAATTTGTTAACAGATCAATCAATTTAGTCTTCTAATCAATCTATCCAGTCAACTCTCCAATCAAGTCTGTTAACTCCCAATACTCATGAGAAGGCTGGGACACTTTTCCTTCTCTCATTCGTGCACATTCTCTCAACGATCCTCAACAATTGATCTTTCTAGTGTTCCTCAACTGTTGATCTGCATTCTCACATGTCTATAAATTGAACCTCATTCTCCATTTCTCGGCATCTCTCATCTTAGTAAACTTACGTTGTCATTATCATTCCTTGGGAGATCACGTTATGCTTGTTGATAGAGCAATCCACATAGCCAAGAGAAAAGAGCAATCCACTTGAGGTTTGGGTGCAACCTTAGTACGCTTCATCAAGTATGGTTTGTTTGTGTGTTTGTGTGTGTGTCTTGCCAGTTTCTCTTTAGGACTAGATCACCCACTTGGAACCTCCTTTCTTTGATTTTCTTATTGAAACTTCAGCAGAGGTGATTCTGGTAAACCTGAAGATGGTTTAATGCGGCAAGGCATCTTTCATTAAGAATCTCCAATTCACGTAGCCTGCACATTCTGTATTCCTCTCCATCAATCAGATGTTGCATGGAGACATGGAGAGATGGGATCTCGACATCTATAGGCAAAAAAAATTTAAAAAAATAGCAGAAAATAATTTAAAAAAAATACAAAAATACAAAAAAATGTTCGTCCTCTGGTGAAAACCTGCTAAATAGGGACCTTGGATAAGTACCATAGTGAAAACCTAGCAAACAGGCGCTATGTGTAGGAGTCAACACTACCATCTATTTAGTTTCCCCCTTTCATCCATCTCATTGTCATAATAAAACCCCATCCATCCATAATAAAACTCATTGACCCTCACCTTCCCAGTTGTCCATCTATCATGGCTCGAAAATCTGTAAGTGTCAAGCATTATCTATTAGCTTCATCCATACTCAGCTTCATCCATAGTCAATTTCATCCATACTTAGCTTCATCCATAGTCAGTTTCACTCATAGTCAGTTTCATCAATGGTCAAATCACTTGTTCCATAATACCCTTTACCTAAATGGGGGCACGTTTCCTTAACCTAAGGCTAGGAATGAATCATCATTTTGACTCAAGGAAGTTATCGCATGTTCACTCATCCTTTAAAACTCTCATCTCTCATCCATCAACAATCCCATCACTTTAACACATTCATCATCCCCCATCAATCAACACATTCATCACTCATCACCCAGAACTACATATCATCATCATTATCATCATCATAATGTGCCTTGATCCCGTGGATACAGGGTATGTAGGCTATCTAGAAAATGAAGGAAGTATTCAATACTCAGGCACATACAATACACCCCATCATCCATTTCAACCCATAATAAATTCATCTTTGTCACTTCATCCATTTACCTCAATCCATCCTATCCATGTACCACTTAGACATGACTAACTCAAGCAAAACTTAAACTATGCATCTTTTTGGAAGCTAAAATTACTTATCAAATCTAAAGCAAAATAGACTACTCCTAAACAACAATGTGTCACTGCATACCATTTGTCTATATTTGGTATATCCATACATCCTGGATCCAAAGCCTTTAACAGATACATCCTTCCTACGATAAGGCCTCAAATCTTTCTGGAATATCCTCTTTGGCAAGAGAACATGTTAGTTATCTATTTGTTTTATCAGTTGGTCATTTTTTCTTTTTGATTTATCTTTTGTCCCTTTTTAATACATATTCAACACTACCTTGATCTTCCTATATCTTGGTATGTCGCGATGTAGTATAAATTGGGGCATAGTCATTGATTTCATATGTTGTGTTTAAGAGATGAATTTATTAACCTATTAGGTCTAATATCTATCTTGTGTGTGTTGGGATTAGCATCTTGCATAAGACTATTCTACACTAAGACTATTTCCCATTCACTTATCCAACAAGGTTCTATTATACCTAGTAGTAATAAAATCAAACCGTTTGTTTGCAGAGTCAACTGTCTTATGCATTGGATACATGGCCACCCTAGTTCTCATACCTTGGTGCATAACATCCGTATGCTATATCAAATAAAGGATTGCTCTATTTTTTTGTCAAACGTAACTTCTCCCAAATAATTCCATCATTCATTCATCCATTATAAAATGTTCTTTTCCTCACCAATTCATCTTTGTCTTTTGATCATTTGTTTCACCATATTCTTTCATTATCATTTAATCATTTGTTTCATCATTTTCTTTCATTGCCATTTGATTATCATATCTTTGTTAATCATATGTTTCATCATTTTCTTTCATTTCCATTTTCATTTGATTATCATATCTTTGTTGATCATCCGTTTCATCATTTTCTTGCATTTACATTTGATTATCTTTTCTTAGTTAATCATCTGTTTCATCATTTACTTTTCATTAGATTATCTTTCTTTAGTTAATCATGTGTGTCATCAAGTTATTTGCTTCATCATTTGATTATCTTTTCTTAAGTTAAATCATTTGTTTTATCACATTCTATTCCTTATCATTTTGTTCTTAAGTTAATCATTTGTTTCTTCCTCTATAAGTTGATTATCTTTTATTAAGTTAATTAGTTGTTCATCACATTCTTTCATTATCATTTGATTATCAGTTATACGTTAATCATTTGTGTCATCAATTGTCATCATTTGCCATTTCATCTAACTTATTTATTTTCATCCTTCATGTTACATTTTTTGTCACATCACATTAACTCATCATACATCATATAAATCACCACTAAACATCTATGCTACATCCATATTACACATGCATACATCCATCATATCATCAATAAACATCATTAAAACATCATAAACATAAATACATCATAAAGATCTAAGGGATCAAGCCATCACATATATATATATCATCAAAATGTCCATGATAAACAATAGAGAGTCCATGATACAAAATGTCCATATGCATATAATATACATCATTAGACTACAAGCATCAAAATACAAAAATATACATGTCTATATACATCTCATCAAAATCACATATCAGGTGTCTACATCAAAATAATACATCATGTCGAACTCCCCCACTCTGAAGGGGCTGGCTACTGGTCTGGCCCTGAAGGAGGCGGCTGGCATGGTTCTTTTGAACCTGATGGCTACCCCTAGTCTCATGGTCCCTGTCTTGTGCCCACCCTAGGTGGCCCCATCACTGATGGTCTTGTACGAGCTGATCTGGAGACCCTTGCCTGGCACCACCTGCTATAACTAGGAGCTCTCTGTGATGTGGGCACAATGCTCTCATACAGACACTGGTGTCCTCTACCCTCTACCCAACCTGGGCCAATCTATTTTGGACTGCCATCATGTCAGTCCACATCTGTGCCATGCTCCCACCAGCTATCATCCCATGGGCTGTATCTAGCTACTGTTGTAACTGTGCTACAATAGCCCTCGCTGTGTCTCTCTCTATAGTCAGTTGTTGCACTTGGCCATCCACTCCACCTCCCTGAACCTGTAGGGCCTACACCTGTCCCTGTAGGGCTTGTACTTGCCCCTGTAGTGTCTCTATCTACAGGAGGGTGATGTCCCTCTCCGCTATAACCCCAGCCAAAACACCCTGCAGTCTCTGTACCTCCAATTGTAGGCTATCTCGAGAGGCTTGTACTGTGTCGAGATCCTCTCCATCTCCTGGGACAGCAGCATGACCCTGTCCGTCTCCTCCTCCTCCTCCATCACCACCAGCTACTAGGGAACCTGCTACCACCTGTGGCCCCTGTCCTCCATCTCCACCTCCTACTCCATTGTCTCCTCCTGCTGCCACCTGTGGCCCCTATCCTCCTCCATCGCCTCCTCTCCCTACATCTGGCAGGATAGCAACATGTCTCCATGCTACCCTCTATCTCACTCGTTGTTGTCCAATGGGAGGATCTACAATCTGTCTAGCATGTCGTTGTCTGACAAGAGGGTCTGCAACCTATCTCGCCTATGTCCCAGGTGACATTAGTCTGATGGACCTATGTGTCACCCACCATGCATCGTAGTCAGGGTTGGTCCCTTCATCCTCTATCACTGCAGCTAGTGGTGCCCATGGCATCAGCTGTAAAGCTCTAAACTCTTCTATAACTACATGCCTATCCATTGGTGCTCCCCGTGCACATGCATCTCATACAACCATGGGAAAGATGGCCTCATGAATCAGAGTTGTCTGTTGCTCCCCAAACTACCTATGCACTTTATCGGGCATATATCTCTCTATCGTCATCTCTGTCCTGCCCAAAATATAATGATTTTGTTGAACATACAGCAGCTCTTTGAAATCATCCCACCACACCTCACATGCCCTCCATAGTCTCCAAAACACCTTGTCCACGTCATCAATAATATGTCTCCAATATGCCATGTCTCTCGTCCTCCTATAATGGAGGACCCCAGCATATAACTAATAATATGGGTGCCCTACTATCCTCACCCCATCACACATCGGTTGCAACACTGGTATGTGCTCCCATGGCCAGATATGTAGTAAGGCTACGCCGCACCCTATGTAATGGCTTTGGCTATAAAGACAACTGTACAAATCTTTGCATAAATGGGCTAGTATGCATGGCCCCCAAGCAAAAACCTCTTCGTCCATCATGTGCTCCAGCACATCTCCCCAGTCAATAGAAAACTATCACAACTATCTCCCAGGAACTAACACATAGCTACCTGAGTCAAATCAAGATGTGTACCCTCGATGGGAAGGTCGTCATACACAAAAACCCTCTCCAATGCCTTTGTCCCTGTACGTAAGTCATATCATACTAGGGATCCATGAATCAGAATCCATAGTATCCTCCAAATGTCCTCTAAGGTAACTATCATCTCCCCTATTGGGAGAAGGAAGGCACTCCTCTCATTATGCCACCACTCTATCAATGCGGTCATCATCGCTGTGTGTGTGTGAATCTATGGAAATCACGCTATATGCAGCATCCTGACTGCATATAAAAACTCTCAGTCGATGTTAGTAAAATCTGTCTCCAACCTCATCGTCTGTGGATGTCGCATGCACGATTGAATCAGTGGCTAACGCTTCTGTCCATTATCACAAGTTCAGTTAGTCAACAATGATCCATTACAATCATCCCATTCTTTTCCGTAGTTCATCTAGTTCTACAATAATTCATCTATTGGGTCCCTAGGTAATCTAATTATGTCTATTTCGTCAACTTTCCTAGGTCTTGTTGGCCGCTTGGTGTCCTTTGACACAGGGGTGCCTTTTCTATCCTCCGGCGCACCCTTTTCTGTCAAGGGCACACTATTACCTTACACAGGTGTGCTTTTATGCAAAAGTGCACCGATATCCCTTGTAGGCGCTCATATGCTTCGTATAGGCACGCATTCTTCCACTCCTCAACCGTTTGCACCATCATGCATGTTCTCTGCGTAGGAGCACCGTCTGCTTGCGTGGGCACGCTTTCCCAACATGGGTGCGCCTTCATCATAAGCACTCAAATTTCTAATGCAAGCACACTTTTATAAAAGTGTGCCCACGCTTTTCTAGCCTTTAATACCCTATTTATGACCCGTAAACTACCCCACAAGCCCAGGATAGGTAACTCACCGGTAATCCTGCACCGTCTGGCCTCTGGTATTGCCTCACGTGCTCACCTCTGTACCTGTGGCTTGGGATCACGATGTGGTTAGCCATCTCTTCTTCTCTCTGCTAGGTTTTTCTAAGCTTAGGTGTCCAAATGACTTGGAATGGCCCCCCTACCACTATTTATCGGCCCCCCACCCTTGTTTTTCCCCGTTGCGCATACCCCACCCTCCCCTATCCCCTATTTGTCAACTATTTCTCCATTTTTCTTCTATTTGTTCAACTTTTCTACTATCCTACCCTCATTCACACCTGTCAAGAATTTTTCCCGAAATTATTTTTAATTTTCCAAAAAAATTCTCGAGGGGGCACCCAACATACCTTCCAGCTTCCATTTTTCTTCTCCTTTCGGCCACTGATCGGGGCATCTTTTTTTCAGTTTCTTTGACACAACACCACCTAATGGGATGCCACATCAAAGAGGGGCAAAATGTAAACACCTGAAATTCGCCAACGCATAATTCATGTCATCACACTACATTTGCACAAATTCTCGTCAAATCACCTAATTTTGACTATTCCACATTAATTCATTAATTCACTAAAATTCATCATATTCCTCTATATTAATTAAATAATCCAAATTATTTAATTAAATCATTATTCCTCCAATTTAAATAAATAAAATCAAAATTATTTATTTAAATAAATCAAATTTCCCTCCACTTTAAATAAATAAATTCAAATTATTTATTTAAATAATCTATTCCCTCCAAAATGAATTTAATTTAATATTTAATTCATTTATCCCATGTGCTCATGAAATTATATAAATTATTTATTTAATTTCCCATTTATCCTCACCCACCATAATTTCCTCTGGTCTATTCAGTTAGCAGATCAATCAAATGAGCTAACTCGTCAATAATTCAGTCATCTAATTAATCAAATCAGTCCTCTGATCAATCAAATCAGTTAACAAATCAATCTAATTTGTTAACAGATCAATCAATTCAGTCTTTTGATCAATCTATCCAATTAACTCTCCAATTAGGTCTGTTAACTCCCATGACTCATGAAAAGGCTAGGACACTTGTCCTTCTTTCATTCGCACACATTCTCTCAACAATTGATCTTTTTGGTGTTCCTCAACCGTTGATCTGCATTCTCACGTGTCTATAAATTGAACCTCATTCTCCATTCCTTGGCATTTCTCATTTTAGTAAACTTATGTTGTCATTACCATCCCTTTGGATATCACGTTATGCTTGTCGATAGAGCAATCCACATAGCCAAGAGCAAAGAGCAATCCACTTGAGGTTTGGATGCCACCTTATTACACTTCATCAAGTATGGTTTGTTTGTGTGTTTGAGGTAATTGGTATTGTTTTACTTGTTGCTTGATTTCATTTATGTTCATTATTGCATTCAAATTATAACCATCACAGTTAACATAACAAAATAACATTAGTCAACACCAACAATACGAGTATCATACCAGTCACCTACTCATACTTGGGCTTGGGTATTTAACCCTAACTTTGCCTGACTATACAAAAGAAAGGTTTAAGTGTCCAATGTTGTACTGAGCCTCACCAGATATTAAATACTTTGGGCTTGCTTCACTATGGTGCCCTGCTCTCATCTTGATGAGAGATTACTTACAAGATTGGTTTACTTAATGAATAAAATGCTTCCTCAGCCAAGAGGAGCTGATTGTGTTCTCATTACAGTCGAGTGCGTTATAGAATGATTGCATAGAAGTTATCATTAAAACATGGCATACAGTTGATACCGACTAGAAAGAGCTTGCCTCTAAGCATTTATTCCCAGCTTATTCAAAACAAACAAGTTAATGATATAGCCCACGACCTGTCAAGTTTTAAAGTATACAAAGTCAAATATCGAACAATTGTTATGAAAGCAAAGGAATGGTATCAGCTTACTCAGTCATCCCCATACACAAGAAAACATATATATAATAGATAAGGATACTAAGTATCCAACACCATGGTTGCAGCCAACGTTAAGAAATTATCTGACAAGGTTTAAACACAATCTTCTTCGGGTCTGTAGGCTCACAACTTGAGATTCCTTAATCCTTCTTTCTATCTCCAAGCACAGTCCACCCTTCACTCTACTATTCCATAGCCAAACAATAGCCACTCTCCATTCACAATGGAAAATATAATAGTAACTAATTGACCCTCGTGCTCGAGAGCCCATAATACACACTAAGGAGAGCATTACCATTGAAACCTCCTCAATACGAGCATGTAGCTCCCAACCAACCAAGGATTCCTCCCACTCTTCCCACCTTACGTGGTAGTGTAGGGAATGTGTGCCACCTTGTGGCACCACCTCAGGGTTATGGTTATCAAAACCATCGATAGCTAGACTCACATATATATATATATATAATATTTGAGAATGTGTGTCTTAAACTCACTAATAAAACCATAGCTCAATTGCCATCAGTCTCTGACTTTCATGGTTGCATTTGGGCCCTTACCGCAGCCCCGTAGGATGTAGATAAGAAAGGTGCAAGCTGGCGGCGTTTACTGCCATCCTGCGGGAGTCCGAAAACTGACCTGCGGTAGTGCGATGTTTACCATCACCCCGCAACTATTCAAAAAGAGACTTGCGGTAGCGCCGGAGGAATCCTAATGCGTAAACCCACAATGGTCCGTTGATGGTGCCGGCAGGTGTGCAGGTTATACTGCCACCCCACGATGGTGACTGGAGTAGCTGGTGGATGTGCGGGTTATATCGCCACCCTACGATAGTCCATAAAATTGCCTGCGGCAATGCGGTATACCCCATGGCCTTGCAATGGTTACTAAACAGGCTTGCAGTGGTGCAATGTATATCCTGCCATCCCGCGATGGTCTGTTGGTGGTGTTTGCAGTATGGCGGTAGTTTGCAAAGCATCATCGGTGGGACTTTGTGGTCTCAGAAGGAGTTTCTACTTGGTCTCCTCAGTGGTAATAAACAGACAAGTTAGATGGTGATACGTGGCATGGAGCTGTTAGTTGATTGCACATCATTGTTGTGAATCAACATGTTTATTGGCTCGACAATTTCAACCTGAAGGTGATAGTTGAATTCCCTGATAACCATGTAACTGCCTACGATATCTCTTTGCTTATTGGTCAACGATGCGGTACTACGATAATGTAGGTTAAGTCAACCTGGAGGGGAAGATAAATATATAGAGAAGTTTGTAATGTAAAGGAGGCGTTGCATTGAATACGGTAATGTTGTGTTTTGCATTATAACAGACGGATTAACCGTGGGTTGAAGGGCAGTTGGTTGAAGATCAGGGTGAATGTAATGTTGTTGTTTTGATTATGTGAATCGACACCTGAAAGAGCATAGCTCTGTAACTTGTATGTAATTGTCATTTTATTGTAATACAAGTGATCTCTACTTTGGTGTGTGGGTTTTTTCCTGAAAGGGTTTTCCCACGTAAAATCTGGTGTTCATTCTTTATTGTCTATTCTGTTATTCTTGTTTGTGCATATTAAATGAACTGTAATTGCAAAGTTTTAAGTGGTTTGGTTACTTCTCTCTCCTAAAGATTAGCATTAGGAAGGCATATTCCACACTTTTCTTTCCTTACAAGTGGTATCAGAGCTTGGCCAACTTTGTTGTCCTTGTGGGTAAGACAGGTTTTTTGTGTTGATCTTGTTCAGTGGGAGTTTTGTAGAGAAATCTAGTTGTAAACTTATTCTAGGTTTAAGATAGCAAGCACATCTGGAAGGATAGAAATTTAGAAGTTCAATGGTGGCAATTTTGAGTTGTGGAAACTCAAAATGGAAGATTTACTCATGGATCGTGAGTTATGGGATGTAGTATCCTCGAACAAACCATCAACAACCTTGCAAGATGACTGGGATGCAATGGATCGGAAGGCTAAGGGTTTGATCAGACTATGCTTGGCTGATTTAGTTATCCTGAATGTCCATGAAGAGAAGATTGTGAAACTTATGTGGAACAAGCTTGGTGACATTTATTAGGGGAAATCTCTAGTAAATAAGCTATTCTTGAGGAAGAAGTTGTACTCTTTGAAAATGGAGGAAGGAGCATTTGTTGCAAATCATTTGAATGCATTTAACATGATTATTGCTCAGCTGGCGTTTGTGGGTGTGAAGATAGAAGATGAGGATCGTTGCATGCTCATGTTGTGTTCGTTGTCTACCACATGGGATCACCTGGTAATGGCTATTGGAAGTACAACAACCACTTTCAAGATGGAAGATGTGGTTGCTTCGCTACTATTAGAGGAAATGTGAAGGAAGTCTTCTGAGATGGCTAAGGAGGCCCTTGTTGTTCGAGACAGATCAAAGGAGAGAGGCAAGAAGAAAGACAAGAAGTCTAGATCCAAGTTAGAGGGGAGATCAAAGTCTCCTGGTAAAAAGTCCAAGGTGAAGTGTTGTAATTGTGGGCAGACTGGACACATTCGAAAAGAATGCAAAGAGGAGGAGAAGAAGAAAAAGAAGAACAATTCTTTCGATAATGAATCTTCATAGAGTGATGCAGATGCCTTCATAGAAGCTTTGGCGACTTAGGCATCAGATGATGTTTGACCAATTGACTCAGGTGCGTCCTTTCACATGACCTCTCATAGGGACTGGTTTTCAAAGTATGAAAAGTATGCTGGTGGAAGGGTGTATCTGGATGATGATTCTCACCTAGAGATTGTTGGCCGTGGAAGAGTTAGAATTTAGTTTCCTGATGGAAGAGTGAAGGGAATCGATGGTGTGATGCATATACCAGGTCTAGCTCAAATTTTACTTTCTATAAGTAAGATTAATGATGCTAGTGTACAAGTCTCTTTCTCGAATGGACAGTATTTGTAGAATGACTAGAGGCTCTATGGTGCTAGCTAAGGGTGCACGAATTGGCACTCTGTATAAGCTAGATGCACATGCAGTTTAATGTAATAGTGTTTTTGCAAAGTCAAGTAAATCTAATCATCCAAAGAAGGAGGATGTTGTTTCTGTAGGTGCTAATTCTTTGGAGATGAAGCTCCTAGTAGAGAAGACAATGTTGAGGCATTAAAAGCTTGGCCACATTGGTGAAAAAGGCTTAAAAGCCTTGAAAAATAAAAACCTGGTTGAAGGGCTTGATGATTGTAATATTGAGTTTGATTTTTGCGAACATTGCATATATGGAAAACAACACCATGTTTCTTTTTATTCTAGTCCTCATAAATCTTCTAGAATTCTGGATTATATTCATTCTGATGTATTTGGTCTAGTTAATGTTCCTTCATTATCAAAATCTATGTATTTTGTTTCGTTCATAGATGATTATTCAAGAAGGACATTTGTTTATTTTATCAGAAGTAAAACTAAAGTTTTTAGTCGATTTAAGGAATTCAAAACCTTGGTTGAAAATTAGACTAGTAGAAAAATTAAGTGTTTGAGGACAGATAATGGTGGTGAGTTTTGTTCTGCAGATTTTGAAAAGTATTGCAAAGACCATGGAATTAAAAGGCATAAAACTACTCCTTACACTCCACAACAAAATGGAGTTGCTGAAAGGATGAATAGAATGCTAATAGAAAGGGTGAGAAGTATGCTGAGTAGTGCTGGTTTGGAACATAAGTTATGGGCTGAGGCTGTAGCTACAACATGCTACTTGATTAATCAATCTCCCACTTCGGTGCTCATGGACAAGACACCTATGGAAGCATGGTCTGGTAAGAAGCCCTCTTTGAGACATGTTAGAGTCTTTGGCTGTGAGGCGTATGCTTATGTGCCCAGTGAAAAAAGATCTAAATTGGAAAATAAGGCTATAAAATGTATCTTCATCGGTTATGGAATTGGTGTGAAAGGGTACAAGCTTTGAAACCTAGTTTCAGAGAAGGTGTTGTATAGTAGAAGTGTGATCTTCCGTGAGTTGAAACCCTCTACTGTTGATCTACAACCAGAGGTGAAAGAAGAAGAAAAGAAGAAGGTAGTTGAAATTCCACTTACTCCAAAGAAGGATGGACTACATACTCCTAGTGGACCTGTTAGTGAGGAGAGCTCAAGTAGCTCTGAAAATTCTGAACAGGATGAAGAACCTCAACCTCAACTTGTAAGGAGGTCTACGTGTGTGAAGTGGCAACCTGAAAGGTTTGGATATTCTATGTTGGATTCCAGTTGTGCCTTTGCTTTGATTGTTAACACTGATGAGCTTAGGACTGTTAGAGAGGCTATGAGTATGTCTAATTCAGATTCCTGGTTGGAATCCATGAATGAGGAAATGGCATCATTGAAAAAGAATGAACCGTGCGATCTGGTACCTTTGCTTGAAGGTCGAAAGCATGTTGGATGTAAATGGGTGTTTAAAAAGAAAATTGGTCTAGATGGTAGTGTTGAGAAGTATAAAGCAAGGTTGGTTGTGAAAGGATATTCCCAGGTAGAGGGGATTGATTATGGAGAAAGATTTTCTCTTGTAGCTAAGTTGACATCTATTAGATTTATTTTGTCACTTGCTGCAATGTATGACTTAGAAATTGAGTAGATCGATGTGAAGACAACATTTATTCATGGTGATTTGGAGGAAGAGATTTACATGTCCCAGACAAAGCACTTCATTGAAAAAGGTAAGGAAAACCTGGTTTGCAAATTAAAGAAATCTTTGTATGGTTTGAAATAGTCGCCTAGAATGTGGTACCAGAAGTTTGATACCTATGTGTTGTCTTTGGGGTTTGTGAGATCAAAGTCTAATCATTGTGTTTACTTTAAAACTAAAAATGGTCATCTTCTTATTATTGCCCTGTATGTGGATGATATGTTGTTCATTGGGAATAGTAAGAGTATGATTTCTGAGTTAGAATCTCAATTGTCAGCACAATTTGAAATGAAAGATTTAGGTGCAACAAGGTATATTATGGGGATGGAAATCAGAAGGGATAGAGGAAATAGAAAACTTTGGCTTAGCCAATGCAAGTATATAAATACTGTCTTAGAGAGGTTTAATATGCCAGATTGGAAGCAGTTAGTTGTTCCAATGTTGCAGGGAATGAAACTTTCTGTTGAAGATTGTCCAAAATATCCTACTAAGATGGAGGACATGATCAAGGTGCCTTATGCAAGCACAGTTGGTAGTTTAATGTATGTAATGGTTTGTACTAGGCCAGACATTACCCAAGAAGTGGGAGTTCTTAGTCAGTTTATGGCTAATCCAGGAAGGTCGCATTGGGATGTTGTGAAAAGAGTTTTTAGGTATTTGAAGGGTACTTCTGAATATGCCTTGTGTTATTGGTTACTCTACTAGATCTCAGAGTTCAATTAGCATTCATGGATATGTGGATTTTGATTAGGCAGGGGACATTGACAACAGAAGATCCACCAGTGGATATGTATTCACATTGTTTGGTGGTGCAGTTACCTGGATGAGCAAGCGACAGGCTGTAGTCACTTTATCTACTACTGAGGCGGAGTACATGGTAGCAACTCATGCCTATAAGTAAGCCATTTAGATTAGAAGACCATGTTCTGATATTGGTTTTGATGCAGGGTGTATTGTTATTTGCTGTGACAGTCAGAGTGCATTTGTTTGGCAAAAAATCCAACTTTCCATGCTAGCATGAAACATATTAACATGCAGTACCACTTTGTTTGTGATATGGTGGAGGATGGAAAGGTTAGTCTAGAAAAAGTTGATACTCTGGAGAATGTTGTTGATGCATTGATGAAGCCTGTGAGCATGAATAAGTTCAAATGGTGTACTAGTTCGATGGGCCTTGGGGCCTAGAATGTTCAATGACTTCAAGCATTGGAAGGGGTTTAGTGAGTTCTTCGTCAAGTGGGAGAATATTGAGAATGTGTGTCTCAAACTCACTGATAAAACCCTAGCTCATTTGCCATCAGTCTCTGAATTTCATGTTTGCATTCAAGTCCTTACCGTAGTCCCGCAAGGTGTAGATAAGAGAGGTGCGGGTTGGCGATGTTTATCGCCATCTTGTGGGAGTCTAGAAACTAACCTGTGGTAGTGTAGTGTTTATTGCCACCCCCGCAGCTGTTCGGAAAGAGACTTGCGGCAGTGCGAAAGGACTCCTAACCCGCAACCCTGCAGTGGTCCGTTGATGGTGCCGGCGGTAGTGCAGGAGTTACCCCGCCACCCTGCGACGGTGACTAGAGTAGCTAGCGGGTGTGCGGGTTATACCGCCACCTCGTGACAGTCCGTAAAATTGCCTATGGCAATGCGGTATACCCCGTGACCCCGCGATGGTTAGTAAATAGGCTTGCGGTGGTGGGGTGTATATCCAACTGTCACACAATGGTCTGTTGGCAGTGTTTGTGGTATGGTGGTAGTTTGCAAAGCATCGTCAATGGGACTTCGTGGTATCAGAAGGAGTTGCTACTTGGTCTCCTCGGTGGTAATAAACAGACAAGTTAGATGGTGATACGTGGCATGGAGCTGTTAGTTGATTGCACATCATTGTTGTGAATCAATGTGTTTATTGGCTCGACGATTTCAACCTGAAGGCGATAATTGAATTCCCTGATAACCATGTAACTACCTACGATATCTCTTTGCTTATTGGTCGACGAGGTAGTACTATGACAATGTAGGTTAAGTTGACCTGAAGGGGAAGATAAATATATAGAGAAGTCTGTAATGTAAAGGAGGCGTTGTATTGAATACGGTAATGCTGTGTTTTGCATTGTAACAGATGGATTGACTATGGGTTGAAGGGAAGTTGGTTGAAGATCAGGGTGAATGTAATGCTGTTGTTTTGATTCTGTGAATTGACACCTAAAAGAGCATAGCTTTGTAACTTGTATGCAATTATTCCCGAAAGGGTTTTCCCACGTAAAATCTGGTGTTCATTCTTTATTGTCTATTCTGTTATTCTTGTTTGTGCATCTTAAATGAACGGTAATTGCAAAGTTATAAGTGGTTTAGTTGCTTCTCTCTCCTGAAGATTAGCATTAGGAAGGCGTATTCCGCACTTTGCTTTCCTTATATATATACATTTAAATAAATACAAGATAACAACATAATGGTAGCAACACTGTTCTGAGAATGATAAAAATTACCATTTGCAAGTTATGACAATAAGGTTGAGATCTTCTCCCCCTTCACATCCTATTGTTGATGTCAACGCCAGACGACAAGCAAAGTAAGAAACATGGTTGAAAACTTCTCGACAAGAAGAATGGTTAAACTATAACCTCCAAAACTTATATCACAAGACCAAATTAAATAGGGTTTGACGTCGAAAATCCTTACTCAGCAAAACAAAAATAGTCGAATTGAAATTGACTAAACAAGGGTAGACAACTGATACATACTGTCTCGCGACGGTTCACATAAAGAAAAACTTTGAAACTCAAATGGCCACCTGAATTTTTCCACAACATCTATTTCCTTCTCCCGAGTGATACTCTCCTTCTCGTCTTGGAATTGGAAATCTCTTTTCCTGGTTACAGTCACAATCATACAACTATGATTAGTGTATCATCAATAAATCATTAAACATCATGCTAAAATAATCTTAATCAACATGTAATCTCATGTCTAAATCTAAGCATTAATCATAATCCATATAATCAATTATTTACCCTGACATCTTCCGCAAACATCAAACCATTAACCTATGATTACTTATCCAGTATATCACATAAAAAGTAAAAGTTAAACATAGTCAAAATTGGGGATGTAACAAATTCCTAGTCCACCTTTGGACCTAAGTTGGATGCAATGAGACCAAAAGGTGACTAAAACCAACAATACCATTCCACTTCGCCCAAAGAAATTGCTGGATGAATTTGCATAATTCTTCATACCTTTTATTAGACAACATCCAATAAGAGGAAGAATACACGTGTGACAAGAAAGATTATATTTACCACCTAGATTTTTCCAACAAAGAAAAGGAATTTGTTACCCGAATTAAATAATTTGTTCTCAAGCCTATTGAGGTACCATTTCCATATAACAAGAGATGACTCCAAACCAAATGGAATACCAAGATACTAAGTTATTTCTCCATGTTTGATTTATTTCCAATCTTTTAGAATCCACTAAGGAATGAAACTAACTTAGATCATTCAAAACTCTATTTTATAATGAGTCGGCTAAAATCATGACACAGAACAATAAAAATTCAAAATGTCAATAGTATTATCTAGTTCTCTTTTTTGAATTTTACATAAATAATAGACTATCGTCAACAAAATCTAAATTTATCACAACATTTTGTAAAAAGAAAATACTAGTTTCAATTAATTAACACCTTGTAATAAATAACCCAATACCAATACATAAACAATGCACACATATAAAAAAAAAAAATGAAAGAAGAGAACCTTATCTAATAAAATCTTGTAAAAGATTTAGATATTGTACTATTTACCATAAGACAAAGATTATCATCTTTAAAAAGCACTTGGACATGAGCACACATCTGGGCCCAAACCCAACCATTGCATCATTTTGAAAATGAAATTGCAGCATTAACATTAACATCTAGTTTGACTAACAATGCATTTTTGACTCAACAACTGGGCCCAATTACAATCACCAACATACACATTGAGGAGAAATGTCCAATTCTGTGAAACTAGGAACATTGGCTTATCATTCCAGCTCAGCTCGACCAAGTTTTGCTAAGCACCATCACCTATAATCAAGGAATTTGAATTTCATATTCCACACACCATTGTCATAGTGTGCCATGGTGTACTACCAATGTCTTACTCATATTTGAATTATTTTGCCACTTAGCCAACGAAGTCAAAAAAAACTACCGTAGATCTTGGAACCCATCATGAGGAACCCCTCACTAGGGGTCAATTTATTAAATGATCTTGCTTGCCACAAGGATTTCAAATGATTAAACTATGTAGCTTGCCATAACGAATGTAGGGCATCATTGTCTAAAGTTGATAAAACAATTATTATTGGAACACACATCCCAATGTAGACAAAAGTGGGTAAAATCATCATATTTAGACCAAAAAAATGAATTAAACCATCTTTGACTGCCTTAATAAAGGCAAGCTCCTCTGACTCATCAAATGCAATTTTGTATTCGTTTTGTGGAAAAAGACAAGGTGGCCCCCACTCTATTGTCCACGTCATCTTCATTGATTTTGCGTTACTTGACGTACGAAGGGCCACCAAACTCCGATACGACAAAATACATGTCAATGTCGCCGTCCTCGTACGCGTGCGAGGTGATATCAGTACAGCGGAGAATAATCTGCGTCCGTTGACGTGAAAATAAAGTGTGTTGCGGCAGTGGGGGCGCCGTCCCACCATGACAGCTCATTGTAGGTGCCATGTGTCTGTTATATGTTGTGCATCTATCAGTTCACGTGAATGTCAATTTTAGGATGAATGAATGGAAATGGAAATGGATCCTTTTATAGTCTACAATGTCGGACGATCTGATTTTGGGACTTCCTGTGGCTTATAACATATGAGACTAGGATGTTGGGCGACCTAATTTTGGGACTCCCTGTGGCTTATAACATATGAGACTACAATGTCGGGCGACCTGATTTTGGGACTACCCGTGGCTTATAACATATGAGACTACCTCATACTCTCAGTATGTAGGATTATGAGACTACCTCATACTCTCACTATGTATGATTTTGGGACTACCCATGGCTTTTAACATATGAGACTACCTCATACTCTCAGTATGCAGGGGGCACCTAACTGTGCTTCTAATATGAGGCATACATACCCTACACCCTGTAGGATTTGAACTCGTGACCTCTCTTTCAAGAGGGCAAGTTTTTCACCAATAGGCCAACTCAGGCCAAACAAAGTTTTTAATAACGTCCACGAGGCCAAATAGCCTATGGGACCACCGGAAACCAAAACAAACTACAACAAGAACCATAACACACATTTTTTATTTTTATTTTTAAACTCCTTTTTCAACCCCATTAAATTGTTATAGTTAATAATAGTTATTAGTGGTCAATAATATCAATTTAAAATCATTAATTTATTTTCCCTCTTAAACATGATGTAATGTTTCTAATCAGGTGTTTGGACCATATGTTATTCTAAAGCATGACATTCACTCTGTCATTATGACAAGTGCTTAAAATTATAGTATGTGAAATAGTTTTTTAAAATAGGGAAAAGGAGAATAAACAATCTCTACAAAATATACGGGCCAATAAATTAATTATTGTAATCAATATCATTATTGTTTTACATAAAATAATTGAGTTTAGATAAGTGTTAAAAAAAATGTTAATTTTTTTGTATAGATGAGCATTAAAATAAATGTTAAATTGACGAAGAAGGATGGATGGGATATTATGTTGTAGCGTACACTTTATGTTATCAAATCTGCAACAATAGGGCCCCAACAAATTTGAAATTGATTTGAGCTTTGCTAAGGGGTTAAAATTGCACAAGTGACCCTAATTCTCTACGCAACTTTGATCCTGCAATGGCGGAGTTGAGTTGTGTCTTTCTACACTTTAGAAACCTAACAACCTATATGTACTTAAACTAGGTGTTGTTTAAAAGCATCGACAAGACTTTGTATTAAGTGGGGGAATCTACAACTTGTCTTGATTGCATTCATGCCTTGTGTACCAATTCAATGTTGTTTGAATAAGATTGAAGACATGCCAAGGAAGATGCAAGTGCCTATATATTTGTCCTTATGTATGTAGATGTTGATGCAATTGATACTCTAAGATGCTTTTGTAGTGATAATGTGATGATCAAATGTGTACAAATGATGGATGTCTAAATGACCTAGGGCTTTGTTCTTTTATACAACACCCTAGCATTCAAATTTGAATATTTCGTGTGTGAGTGGGTAATGACTAGTTGGTGTCAAGTCGGCTTGGGCCCATGAAAAAATTTGAATTTGGAAAATGGGGGTCAAGGTTGTCCTAGCAATCATGATCCAGGATTAGAGTTGCACTCACAGTCTTGACCTAGGACTAGGAACATGAAGATTAAGTGTTGGGTCCATACTTCTGGGGAATGGGGACTTGTTATCCTAAATTTATCTACCTAAAATTGAGTAATAACAAGCAATAGATGGATCAATTAAGAAGCTACTGCAAAAAAATGATCACAACATAGAATTAATTGACCCTATTGTCCACTGGACTAGCCATGGTGGACCCCCACTCAGTGTCCTAGATTGGTTCATATAGAACTTTAATGATTTTATAATATTAAATTATATTAATTCCTTTGAATTAATTAATTTAATTAAAAAACATTAAATGATTTAAATTTTTATTTATGAATTAATGTGTTAGTCACAAAGGCACAACTGTAAGTATTGAAGAGGGAGATATGTGTCATTTAAAAGTTGTGTCAAGTCAAGTTAACTTTAGGTTGAAATGATTCAAATTACATTTAAGTCATGTGGGCCCTTAGTGGTTTTATGTCTACTTAATTAATTTTCAAAATCAATACTGTAAAGTTCAAAAGATAATTGCACATGATTTTGTAAAAGTGCTCGTGAAAGTGAAATAAAGAAAGTGGCCAAACCAAAATGGGAGTTAGGTAAAATAGAAGTTACAAGTAGTTGTGTAACTACCTCTGCAAGAGTAAATGTACAAAAGGAGATATTTTCATGGTGGAAAGGGTTCTCTCCTCATGTTGGAATGCAACATATATTTTATTTTATCACATTAAGTGTGTAGTTAAGGGTAGTTGATATTTTGTGTTATTAATATTTAGATTTATTTATTATTTATTATTTACAAAGCATTCATTAGGGATATTAATAGACTTTCTGCTATTGATATTAAATTTTAAATTATCCACAAAATATTTATTTCTACGAGGAGTAGGAATAAAATATTTATTTCTAAAATTTACTTTATCTAAGGGTTTATTTGTTCTCTCTTTTCCTTCTAATTCTCTCCCATTTCTCTTTCATTTGCTTTCTTTCCTTCCTCCCATTTTTGCTTTATTGAAGTACGTTTTGGTTAAAAGCACCAAAAACCAAAATTATCCCATGATGTGGGCGTTGCCCTTCTCAAACATAGAGGAAGATCATTCTATCAATGGTGATCTATCCAATGTTGCAAGATTTTGTCACTGCCAATTGGACAAACTGACAAAGAAATTGCAATGACAAAATTACTTGCCAACATTTTTTGGCAACTCTACTAGGGATTGAAGTGGCTTGTGCATTTGATTTTTAAGAATTTGAAGGTACCTACCCTAGGATGGATGTTGGCACCTCTATTGAAGATGAGTGCCAAAAAATGCTCATGAAGCAGCCTGAAAGATTGGCTAATTGGATTCCTACAAGCAATGTTGCTAAAGAAAATATCCTCCTTTTCATACCCACCTTTGTGGAGAATCCAATCGTTGAAGTCGTGGATGATTTAATGAAGGTGTAGTTCTTGAAGAGTTTCTATGGAGATGTGCAAGTAAAGAAGAGAACTTAGAATTTTTTAGTAATTTTGAACACTAGGAGATGTTGACCCTCAATTCACCTTTAGAGGCATCTTAAGAAGTTTAGGTTCCACCAATCATGGTAGAAGAACGACAAGAACAACTGCTAAGAAATTTTTTTGAAGGTATGTCTCATGTTGTTAAAATTTCCTGAATGTCAATTTGAAACATACTCCTTATGTTCATGAGGAAAACGTGTGTGTTATATGTTTTGTTATGGAAACAAGTAGTATTTGTGTCCTTTTTACTCACAATCAAACATTTGAATTCATATTTGTTTTCCTAGACATGCCTCATGTCTTTCCTATGGGTGCAATGGAAATCATGCTTTTGTTGTTGCTTATGTCCTTGCAAAAGGTGTTCGCATCTTGCAAAAAAACATTTTGAAAAGGCTCATATTTTGTTCAACTTGTAAATGGTCATGTGTAGTTCTACTACATTTCCCCTCTCCCTTGTAAATAGTTTGTTTTTATGATCAATTTTGGCTCGTCTTCTCTTTTATTTTATGTTGTGTGTGTTTGTTTCAAATAGATTGCAAAAACATTGTGGTGTTTCCCCCATTCCTATGTTTGATTGTCTCCCAATTTCTACTTTGGATGCACATTAATCCCACATGCATTGGTAGACATTATTTTCAAGAATTCTCAATAGTACGATTGTCATTCTTCTTGATCAGGGAGGAAGCATCAACACTACTATTATTGGAACTAGAAGTGGCAGGCAACAATTTCTAATATTGATAAAGGAGTTTCTAAAGACAACAGTACCCAATGAGTCAAGTTTGGAGCTATTAGTTGAAATTTGTAGTAGAAAGTTTGGTGACTACCAATGCAATGATGCAATAGGAATATGATCCAAGATTAAAGGAAAAATAATTGTATTCAAGAATCCAAACTCTGTTGGGCAAGCAATATTAAAAAACATGCCTCAATCTAATATAATAGAGAAGAATTTTGTTGTCGGCCATGGTTTTGTGAATCTTATTTTTTCAAATTTATGCATCACAGAGAGAATTTGATAAATCTTACCAGATGTTATCAATATTTGGGCTCCTATTCTTCCCCTTAACTAGGGTAGTTGTAGACTTCTCCTCTCCTAAAATTGCTAAAAAAAATCATGTTGGCTACTTGAGATCAATAATAATTAGTGATTACCTTACTGAAATACTAGAAATTTGTAAGGTTGGAGTTTTACATTGAATCATGCATGGGTGACCATGCTTGATAGTAAACTAAAATTAATTTGTGAGTCCAACAACAAATCAGTTTTCAGATGGAAAATAATCTATTCTAACTTGCTGAAACCCCAACCGACTTTCTTGTAGTTGCTTAAAATTATTTGATAGGACTCACTCTATAAGGTTCACAAAGTTTTTTACCCATTTATTTGTGATACCCATTATAAAAAAAATGGCACTATGGATGGAAGTAGGTAACACTCCAATCATCTAAGAATAATGAGTAGATTTGGTCCTTAGAGAATCTTTTGCACTGGAACTCAAGGAAAAATGAAATGGGTATACTAAGACGGGGGATGATGTATTATCTATATTAGAGTCTCTTGTGTTTGCATTAGACATTAGAAGTTTGAAGTTCCAAAAAGTCGTGTATAAGGAACTTACTAGAGTAAGGAAGCCTAGGTTAAATGACATATTTCATTAGCCAATTCTCTTCTTTTATGGCTTGGATTTTGTTACTATCACTAATGTACTTGTAAATTCTTTCTCAATTCTAATCTTTCTAGAATTGAAAGAGACATATGAGGAAGCTTGGCAAAGATATGATGTGCAAGCAATAGTCATCATTGGTTCAAGTGGTAAAAGTTTGGATATTGTAACAATAGAAATCTAGAGGATGACTATATAAAAAGGAGGACATTTCAATGGGACATAACTAAATCATTGGCAAATGCAAGGAAACCTTTAACTAAATGAGTGGTGGACTAAGATTGAAATGGCTTATCATGGGTGCATAACCATACCACAAGCTAAACTTGGGTTACCTAAACTACAACTAGGAGTTATCCCTATTTTTGGTGGCACACAATAGCTTCCACATTGAGTTGGCCTTTCAAAAGGACTTGAGATCATACTTTTATCTAAACCAATCAAATCCAAAGGGACAAGTAAGTTAGGTCTTGTCGATGCTACCATGCCACCTGTCAAACTCATAGACACAACTTGTCATTGAGCATTAGACATGATATAGTTTAGAAGGCCTTAGGCACGTAGCCTTTACTAGACTAGCAAGTTAGCCTTGTGTCAAATTATTAAGCTTTTTAAAAACTAAATCTCTCAAGCATTTTGTCAAACAATTTGTGCCTCCCATCAAAGTTGTCGAAAAGACGTTGGAAACTTTCAAGCAAATGTAATTGGTAGATATAAAACAAACTCCATAATTTGCCCAGCATTGGAATTCATTGTGAAGGAATGCATTATCACATAGACAACAAGGATGCTCAGATTACATTTCACAACTTATCACTAAGAGCGATGGCATTCACAATCATCAATAACATCAAAGGGAAGGTGGAAGTCACATGTCCCAAAATCATCTATTGTGCTGACATCTCGACTTTCTCTCATGGCCCCATCAACGAGCTATATAGGGTTTTGTAGTTGTGACCAAATTATCTGCTTTCATATATATTGGTAAGAGAAAAATGACATTTTGATATGGGATATATCATGGAATTAAGGATGCATTGCTATCAATTTGAATTTGCTTTCAATTATTGGGATCTATGAAAATGGAGAAGATACGGGATGCCTAAAATTTTAAGAGACATTTGTCAAACAATTTTGGCATACATGATTAGCTGTAGGCATCATACTTGATTCTGATAAGAATTGTTAGCTTGAAAATTTGAAAATAGATGAAATGAAGAATGTGGTGAATGACATGGATTTTGTCGCCACTAAATGGTTTTACTCATGCCACTCAAAGTTGGTGGCTGTGATACCTTTGAGGAGAAAATGAGATCAACTATACTAAAGGGCAAATAATTTGCAAAGAGGAGAGAATATGGAAAATGCAGAGTTGATAAAAGAAGAGGACTTCACTTGGACTTTTGGGAATTTGATAGATGTAGAACTCGCATGGAGGGAATCAATCAATAAATTTCTTATGTTAACTCAATAATATATTGGGATAGGCAATCTATGTAGGGAAAACAAAGTTCAATGTTTAATACCACATAAACAATTGATAAAAGAAGAGGACTTCACTTGGACCTTTGGAAATTTGATAGATGTAGAATTTGCATGGAGGGAATCAATCAATAAATCTCTTATGTCAACCTAGTAATATATTGGGATAGGCAATCTGTATAGGGCAAACAAAGTTGCATGTTGTTTAATACTGCATAAACAATAAAAACATCTTTGTAAGGTCAAAGGATAAGGGCATATAATATCAAGCTTGTTTTGTGTGTTTTTTCATTGCATATAGATTGGCACTTGATTTTGTTATGTATAATGAACTCATTCATACCACAAGGCCTTACATGCGTGGTGTGACATCTATTAAGTCAACTTGGCTCACTTGGCATGTAAGAGCTCTTTATACATTTTCTAAACTACTTGCAGATCTTTAACCATATTATAATTTCTCATCAAATCAGGTCTTTCACTAGGTTTCTCCTACATTTGGTCCACATTTATGGGAATTTCCTCTTGACAAATCTTTTATGAAGAATATAAATAATTGGATATCAATGTTTTCATGTGCACTTCTTCAAGACAAAGTTCTGCCATGTTTGAAATAAATGCAACAATTTTTGGTTGCTAATCCCTCTACGGTATTGAAGCCTAAGGTTGCAACACTCAAACGTGTTAGGGATCTCCTTCACAGATTCAATTTGGGTTTAGAAGTAGTTCAATGTAGCTTATGCACCACACATATAATATGGTTTTGACCAATGAAGAGATAAATAAAAGGAGACCATAATAGAGAAAGAAAACAAGGCAAAGCAGAGATGCCCATTACAACCTTGCAACAACAATAATGATAATGTTTGCAATGACAATGCCAATTATAGTGTAGTATGCAAACATGCAGCAAGGATATTGAATTAGCTATATGTCCAGTTACATCTCCCTTGACTTGGCTTATTACCAAATACATAGATTCTAGATAATTAGTTAGGAAGTGATGCAACAAAAATTTAAGGATCCTAACATTTATATAGATTGAGAATTCAATAAGAATGCTAGTAAAGAAAGAAGTTCGTGTTGAGGAAAATGTGCCACCACCTTCCCCTCAATGTAATTATTCAATAAGTGTAAACCCTTTAAAGGAGAACAAGTTGATTATTAATGGAGGTGAATATTATAACGAAGTTAAGACTCTTGTATATGGTGATCTTTATAGGTATAGTACTAAAAAAAGAATGGAATCTAATTTAAGTTCAAACAATCTGCCCCTTGGAGTGCTCATCAGGCAGTTGCATAAAAAAATAGTGTTTATATTTGGTGGGCAGTTTACTTCTCCAAATCAAGAAAGGTTCCATCACTACGAAGATTTTTGTTCTCTTGATCTAAATATAAATCAATGGGAGCAATTATAGTTGAAAGGTTCTCCTACTACATGATTAGGGCATTATATGGTATTATAATGATTTGCACATTTTTTATCTTGATGAATTTAAGTGGCAAGAAGTCAAATCAAAACCTAGAAATTTATGGCCTAGTCCAACAAGACGGTTTCCAACTCATTGTTTACCAAGATGAGAGATTTTTATATGGAGGTACTTCAAATTCCATGTACTTGATAAAGATATCAATGACAAAACTAGATGAAGATAATTACCAACAACTATCTGATCAAGTAACTAGAAAGCTTCCTGTTGATGATCTTGTTAATGTCCCAAAATACACTTCCTATAGAAATGATGAAAATATGAATGTTGAGGCATAGAAATCGATTACAACAAAGGCTATAAATCCATGTGGGTGAATCAATGCAAGCATGGCTATTGGAAAAGGTACTCTCTATCTATATGGTGCCATGATGCAAGGGAGTTGGTGATTAACAAATGACCTTGGATGATATTTACATTCTTGACCTTAACAAACTTGATGAGTAGTAATGCATTAAAGAGGCTTCAAAAATAGAATTGATAGAAGCTAGTGATGATGAAGACAACGATGCAATAGAAAGTTATAATGAGGAGGAAGAGATAGAATAAGAGATGCACACTCATCAACCTCAATTGAGATTTATTTAAGAATTGATACAAATATAGAGAAGATCAAGTGGGTGGTTCCAAGTAGAAAATTTTATTGAGGCATTTTGTTAAACAATTTTTTTTGGTATTTTATCAAATAATTTGTATGCTTCCTTATGGAACCACTCTACAAGCAAGATATCAATAACATTATAACTCATGTTTTTATGTTTGCACAAAGGGGTCCTTATGACATTAGATGCTTTACTAAATTTTATGGACCAAATTGAGAAAAATATTAAAGGTGAAGATGAGAATAAGCCAAGTGGATAAGGCATTGGTCTATGGGGAAGAGATTATGGGGTTCCCCAACATTTTGTTAGTGAATGTGGTCCCCAATAGGAGCCAATTGTTATCCTAAATTTTATCTACCTAAAATCAAGCAATAACAAGCATTAGAAGGATGAATTATGGAGACACTATAAACAAATGATCACAACACATAATCAATTGACCATATTGCCCAAGGACTATCTATGGTGGACCCCACTCGATGTCTTAGATTGGTTCATATAGAACTTTTATGATTTTATAATATTAAATTATATTAATTCCTTTGAATTAATTAATTTAATTAAAAAATATAAAATGATTTAAATTGATTCATTTATGAATTAATGTGTTAGTCATGAAGGCACAATTGTAAGTATTAAAGAGGGACATATGTGCAAATTAAAAGTTGTGTCACATTAAGTTAACTTTATGTTGAAATGATTCAAATTAAATTGAAGTCACGTGGGCCTTTAGTGGTTTTATAATGTCTACTTGAATTAATTCTTTCTAAAAATTAATATTGTAAAGTGCAAAAGACAATTGTAATGATTTTGTAAAAGTGTTTGAGAAGGTGAAATAAAGAAAGAGGCTAAACCAAAGTAGAAGTTAAGTAAAGTAGAAGTTACAAGTAGTTGTGTAACTACTTGTGCAAGACTAAATGTACAAAAGGAGATATTTTTATGGTGAAAAGGGTTCTCTTCTTCTCATGCTAGGATGCAACATATATTTTATTTTATTACATTATGTGTGTATGTAGTTAAGGGTAGGTGATATTTTTGTGATAAGAAATAAACTTTTCCTCCCTCATGCATTTATTTTCTATGGAAATTTTGCATTGTTGGGAATTACAATGTACTTGGTATCACATATACATAGGGGATATCAATAGATTTTGTACTATTAATAATTAAATTTATTTTTATTTCTTATTTATAAGGCATTCATTTTATGGATCTACATTACATGTATGCAGAAGATATTAATAGACTTTGCACTATTGATATTAAATTTTATTTTATCCATAAAATATTTATTTATATGAGAAGGAATAAAAAATTTAAATTCTGAAATTTATTGTTTCTCCATTCTCTCTCTTTTCCTTCGGATTCTCTCTCATTTCTCTTTCATTTTCTTTCTTTTCTTCCTTTTAGTTTTTGCTTTCTTGAAGTACTTTTTGGTTAAAAGCACCAAAAACCAAAATTATCCCATCATATGAGGGAACTGGCCCTCTTAAACATAGAGGAAGATCATCCTATCAATAGTGATCTATCCAAACATTTGCTATATTTTTTCGCTGCCCATTGGGCAAACTAACAAATAAATTGCAATGACAAAATTACTTGCCAACTTGACTCATGTTTAATGGAGGTTCAAGCTTAATCCTAGTTCTCTTACATATGAATATGTCATTTCAACACTAGACTATTGCATTAGAGACAAAATGTCAAAGCAAGTGCAAAATAAGTAGGGAAAAGTGCTAGAGATGAACTTTTCACCTCTATATTTTGGCCAAAATTTGACTTGCATGTGAACTACCATAAATCATGCATGCCAATGTAAATAAGTAACCAACATGAAAGTAAATGACAAACACATTCATAAAAGATATGGATATGACTAAAGTTTCATTTGTGCTTAATGCAATGATATATCCATCTTTAGACCTACATGCACCAAATTCCATCAATAGTGTTTAATACATGAAAATTGAGATAAGAATGAACACCAATTACTTGGAAATATCAACAATCAATGTGTAAATGTAAAGGAGGTGTAAGATCCTTGTATGGACCATTATAACCCAAAAATATAGAGTGAGAGATGTGCAGGTGTAGGATTCTTGAATTGATCACTATAACCAATAAAGGAGGTGTGAGGTCCTTGAATGGACCGGTATAACCATGGTCTAAATGTGAAAAGATGGTGTAAGACTTCACACAAGCCATTGTAACCACACAATATTGGTTTAATACCATTGATGAGCCACTATAGCCATGGGCATGTGGTGTAAGACCCCTAGAGAGTCACTATAACCATAAACATGAAAACATCAATGATATAATATGCACCCTCAAATGGATTACATACATAGTGATTCAATAGGTTTGAGGAGAGGAGAAAAGTAATTTGTGAAAAGATATAATCATGTAAGCTCAATAGGCATGTAATATTGTAATAGATATCATGTAACAAGCATGCGATAATTTGGCAAGATATGATCATGAAAGAATATGTAACAAGAGGTAATGACATGCCCCCAAGTGTGAGGACAAAGAATAAGAGTATCCAATGTGCTAGATACTGACATGTAACTATAGCTATACATCATGTAAAGTGTAAGCATGTAATGTAACACAATCATGATAGTGTAAGATAGTATCATGTAACATGTCATGTAAGAGATAAACATGAAATCAAGACATAAGTATAAGAAGTACATAGAGATCATACTAATAATGCCAAAAATATGTCATCATGAAAAATCTCATGGGTAAGAGTACCATAGAAATATAGTGTTAGGAAAGGACCAGGGTAAAGCTATATGTAAATCTCCAAGGAAGAGAAGAAAGTTTCATGAATATAATGTCCCCAAGTGGGGAGAGAATGACAAGTGTCATGGAGAAAAGAGATGGACATAAAAAGAATACAATTAAATAAGACATGGCACACAAGGCATAATCAAAGATAAGGATGTAAATATAGAAGGTTAAATGAGAATGAAAGAACAATGAGCAAGGCATAAGCAAAGACCAAAGAATGACATAAGACAATAAAATACATGAGAAGAGGAAGAGAACAACAAGTTTTGCTCCACCAAAAAGTCCAATGGCATAAAATAAAAAAAACAAAACAAGCTATATTTTGGTCAACATGATGAGAGTGTTTGGCAAGTACTCCGTAACTTTTCATCATCCCTAATTCATAAGGAAAACATAGAAGACAAAAGAAAGGAGAAAAATCATGAACCTCAAAAACATATGTTCATACTCACTTGTGTCAACATACACCACTAAAGGCATATTTGCATCATCCACATGCTAACTAAGAACATGGAAATATCACAAACATAAAATAAAAAAGGAAGAAAGCATACATAAGGATAAAAGACCTCAACCAATTATATTTGAATAATATTCTTCCAAGAAGATCATTTTCATCCCAATTATGAATCTCAATGTCCTCACACTAAATCCTTGAATTGCTTTGTAATAGATCTTCTTCATCACTATGTAGAGAATTGCTTTTGATGAATAAGTTGGAGAGACACAATTTCTAATTTTACATTCCATAATTAATGTCCATCTTTCCTTGAAGAAATATCCACTTGTAGATTCTGAACTTGCTTGCTTTTTGTATCTTTCCTTAGAACCCATGTAGCTTGATTTCCTTTTAAAAATATAGATCTCTGGCAATCAGTTATAGTATATTTATACTTTTCTTCCTTTCTTAGTGCTATGTCGTAAATTGTGTACACTAGTTGTGTAGGCAAAATTTCACTATGCTTAGCTCCTACCTTTAGTGATCCCAAGACTAGTTCATTTTTAGGTCCACCTTAAAGTCCTGTTTGGGCCCCATTTATAGAAAATGTCATGATTTTGGTTAAAGTTTTGTCATAACCCAAAAAATAATTTGAGATTTGGAGTTAGCCCTGCATTAATTATGTGATTGAGCCTTAAATTGCCCAAAGGGCCTAGGGCACTCGAGCGCCCTGGTCCCTCCCATGTTTTAGGGAGGCAATTTAGGTCTACAATTTGGCTTTAGTGTTGGTTAGGCCAACCCTAAACTAAAATTTCCTTTTTGGTGCGTGATGTCGACTCTTTAATTAAAATTACTCTTTTCTATAGCCTCAAGTATAAAAGTAAGTGACTTATTTAATTTGAAACTAGATTGATTAGATGTGAAAAAGCTCTCTATTGTTATACTCTCTATGCTATTGAATTATTGCAGGTTTCTATTTGATCAAGTGGAGTTCATCTTTGCTCTTGGAAAGATATGTATGAAGGCTAGGAAGTGAGATATTGAGTCTATCTCATTTGTTCGTAGGTTGAAGTACTTTGCATGATTGGGGGAAGGGTTGGAGCCACCAACTTGAGATTGGCTTGAGTACCATCCAAGGGTTTAATATGGTTGCACCACTTTCTTATTCAACAAACCTTCAGTGAATCTTCATCCTTGAGGGGAAGTTGTGAGCTTCCTTGAGTGAGGCATCCTTTTGTATCATCTTATTCCTATTTTCTTGAGTTATATAGGGTTAGGGTTTGATATTATTTGATTAGATCTTGCATGATACTACTCACACTTAGAGTTTCTGAGCACACACAATATCTCTAGTTCTAATCTTGGCTATCTGTGAGGTAGGAATACCGAAACGGGGGATTGACTAAGGCAAGCTCCTATATAGCCACAACAATTTTTCCTTCTTTCATGTGTGTAGGTTGAAGGAACAGGTTTCGGGAGATATCAGTCTGGGAGAAGAAAGGTCTTACAGGTATAGGTCTGACGAAAGTCTCAATTTTTGCAAAACCCTAAAAAGGGCCTAGGGCACCCAGGTGCCCTAGTACCTATAGCATTCCAACTCTAGGTTGATTTTCTGAATTGTTTTCTCATCTCTGCTATCAATTTAGATTCTATGTTTCTGTTTCTGACAGTCGACTATAGCTCAATCTCTCTCAATTAGGGTTTAATCATTTTCCCTAGCTAGATTGGTTGAATTTGGTTTGACACTCATCTATACAAAAAAGAGGTAAAACCCCTGTAGCTTGGCTCTCCTTCAAGGGTAGAAGCCAAGCTCGGTTTGTGTCTCAATGTTAGATAGAAGAGATTTTGGCTTGGTTTAACTTGTTGAGCTAGGTCTCTCTTTTCTACCAAAATTTTTGGTGAACCTGACTCTTCTTGCAATTTTTTTTTCTATCATAGATATGATTTAGATTAAGTTCATTCATCATTTCATTGCTTACATATAATAGGTTTTTCATTTAAATTCATCATTAGGGTTACAAAATCCTTGCATTTCATAAAAATCTAGCTAGTCTTAAGCCTAGGGTTTGTAGATTAGTGTGTTATTTTAGATCTTTATAGCATTATTTTGATTAAAGTGAATTCATTTGATGTACCTTATCATTCTTTGTCTTTAGATAATTATTTGCATCTTTACATGTGAAATTTGAAAAACAAGCATTTGATTTAGATTGAAAATAACTTACACTTGTGATATTGTTTAAAATTCATGAGATTAAATCATCATAGTGCAATATAAATTTCTGATATGATGCTCTAGATCTGATTGTAATTGAGTTTTATATACATTCCTTAGTTACACATCTTGCGTTCATTCATGTATATTGATTAAGGTTATCTAAAATCTCATTTTTTGGTAATTCTAGCTTGAAAATTGATAAATTTTGAGTATGTTTTAGCTAGTTATTAGATAATATAGTTAAATCATTGTTGTTCATAGCTTGGCATATTTCATATTGTGGATAAATAAACCTCATTTCATTCACTCTTCTTTACTTTTTCACTATAAAGTTTGAAAGAGTAGGGTATGCAAATATGTCAGAATTCTTTCTTCAAGATTTTAATGCATTTGATGAGCTATTTAGTAGTGATGATTTTGATATGTTAGATGAAGCCTTGGATGACTTCATATCTATAGAATCATCCTCTATGAATCCTAAACCATCTCTATTTCAAAGAATCATCAATACAATTTATGTTTCCGGTTCTCCAAAAGAACCTAAGAAACCCAAAATTGTTGTGCATCTTCATAATGATGCCCCTCAATCACAATCTCTCACAATAGGAGGTTCTTTGAAAACACCTAGACTTCCTAGTTATATCTTAAATAATACAAAACAAATCACTAAAAATAGTCCATTCAATCAAAATGTGTTGTAGCAACCCATTCATCATGAAGTTGCTCACGCATATAACACTAGAAACAATAAACAAAAGAAACAAATAACAATTTGTTCATGATTCTCTTCCACCTTCTCAACCTATTCTTCCTCAAGAACCTCATCTTCCTACTCATAATGGTAGAGATTATGATCTTGTTGAGAAGCTTTGTGCTACTCCAACAAAGATCTCTTTATGAGAGTTGATACATGTTAAAGGCACAACACAACTGAGAGGGGGGGGTTAAACAGTTGTACCAAAACTTTAACCTTAATTGATCAATTTCACAATCACATTAACTTGCTTTAACCACTTAATCTAATATGAAGAATAAACATGAAAAGAAAAAAACAAAACTTAAGCACATTAACACCATTCACACATGAACACCAGATTTTACATGAAGAAACCTTGGAAAGGGAAAAACCACAGTGAGTGTTAGCTCACAATATAATGTAGTAACAATACCGAATATCAAAGAGGCTCACTACCAAGACGACTCACTGCCTAGGGCTCACTGCCCACAAGGTTGGCTCACTGTTGGTGGGTGGCACACTGCCAGTGGGTGGCTCGCTACCGGTGGGTGGCTCACTGCCAAGAGGTGAACTAATATAGTGGCATCTACAACATGCTTGAGTTCAGTTCCATTGAAGCACAATATATATCTCCTGCTTTTCCTTTTCAATACACACCTTAACTTCGCATAATTTTACACATTCGTTACAATCACAACTTCATTACATGTATTTATACCTATTATCAAACTTGGAATGTACATCAAGGTTAGCATTACAATCTACGACCATCGAAACTTTCTCCAAGGTCGACATACATACATAATTTCAAAATAGGACTAGACCTAAACAAATTTGTAGAGGAAAATAATGAAGGATGAATATATCATGGCTTAGCTTAGACCCAAATACATCTTCACATGCTTGTACACGCTTCTACAATCCATGAATTACCTCCGCAACAAGTGTGACACACCAGGTCAACCAGAACAAGTATAAAACATCAAGAATCACTAAGTCACACACTTCCAAGAGCTTCATTACAGCTTGCAGATTAGACACACACCTTCAATGCATTCAGGGGACATCTACGAACACCATAAAATCCAACCGCAATAGATCTCAACTTATTTTTCTTGGAGTTGGATCACAGACTGCTCTCAATCAGACACTGTCAAATTCTGCTAATCAAAAACTTGCTTTCTGGAGCACCAAATCACAAAACCTTTAGAATGAAGAAAGCTAAGGACCTTATAAGCTTAAGTCTAGAACTGCAAGACCAGAGAACATACTGTGGAGGAATGCGGAGAAAAATACTTCCTCCTTGTCACATTGCAAACTCTATCAGGCACAGTCTTCAAACTGGTGAATAAACCTTTTACTGTATAATGATTTGGACCACCAAATTTTGGATTTAGCATCTTCAAACACGTCTCTAAAACCTATCAAACAGTCTTCAATACTGAGGAAATGTGGAGCAAAACTCATACAGGGATTTTGCAAGCCAAAATACTTTGCAACACACTGTTTCCACTTGAAGAGCAAATTTTCTCAAAATCACTTGGAAACTCAATATCATGAATATCTTCTCATCATCTTTAGCACTTATATAAGACAATACAAAGCAACTAATTCATCACAAACAAGCATAAAAACAAGAGCACAGTTGACACCAATAACAACACAGATATGTTGACATCAATGACAACACCGGTTAGCACATACTTGTAACAATCTCCCCATTTGTCATTGATGGAAACAAATGATGTGAAAAACCATCAAGACAAGAATCTACATTCATCCATCTCCCCCTTTCTCTTTACACATCTGAAACACTTTCTCCCCCTGAGTTTTTCACATGATTTCTCTCCTCCTTTGACATCAATGGCAAAGGACATCATATTTCTTCTACTGCACATACTTTCATGCTTCTGCTCTAATCATATGGAATTATCCTTTCACTCCCCCTAATTGCAATAAACAAATCAAATCACTTTTTACTCCCCCTAAAGGGTAGCCTCCTAAAACAGTCCAGAAAGAAATATTCTTTGAAGTACATTGGATTGATGCATCTCCTTATGCACCTAGTTCATTGAAGGAGGGGCAATAACCCCTAACCTTTCCCAGAGATACTCAAATGTGTCCTTTGGAAGGGCCTTAGTGAATATATTAGCAACTTGATCCTTTGTAGGCACATACTCAAGCTTCACAACATTCTTTGCAACTTTCTCTCTCAAAAAGTGATATTTGATTGAAATGTGTTTTGTCTTTGAATGCATCACTGGATTCTTTGAAATGTTTATGGCACTTGTGTTATCACAAAGAATAGGGATTGGATCCTCATGCTCAACTTTGATATCTTTCAAGATTTGTTTCATCCACAACACCTGAGCGCAACATGTTACTGCAGAAATGTATTCTACCTCTGCAGTAGATAAGGAGACTGATTCTTGTTTCTTTCTATGCCAGGACACTACCCTATCTCTAAGGAAGAATACACCTCCACTTGTGCTTTTCCTTTCATCAACACAACTGGCCCAATTTTCATCTGTATAGGCACTCAGGGAGAAGTCATTATTCTTTGGGTACCATAGGCCATGATCCGGAGTGCCTTTCAAGTACCTAAAAATCCTTTTCACTACCACAACATGTGATTATCTGGGATTTGATTGAAATCTAGCCACAAGACAAACTGCATGCATAATATCCGGTCTGGTGGTAGTTAGATAAAGTAGTCCTCCAATCATTGACATGTACTTGCTATGATCAGCCTTAGGAGATTCATCATTTTTGCTCAACTTACATCCAGTAATCATAGGAGTGCTCACTGACCTTTAGAGTCTTCCATTCCAAACTTCTTTAATAACTCTCTGAGATACTTTGATTGAGAAATGAAGATACCTTTGTCTGTCTGATTGATTTGCAATCCAAGGAAGAAATTCATCTCACCACACATGGACATCTCAAACTCCTTCTGCATCTCATTTGCAAAATTCTTACACATTCCTTCATTTCCACCAAATATAGTTCCATCGACATAGACTTCAATAATCATGATTTGATCTTTGGTTGCCTTGATGTATAGATTGCTATCTGCAGACACTTTATTGAAACCCTGTTGCAGTAGATACTTATCCAATCTTGCATACCAACCTCTGGGATATTGCTTCAATCCATACATAGCCTTCTTCAACTTGCACACCATATCTGGTTGGTCTGATAACTGGAATCCATCTGGTTGCTCTATGTATACCTCTTCTTCTAACTCACCATTCAGAAAGGCAGATTTCACATCCATTTGATACACCTTGAAATCTTTATGTGCAGTAAAAGCCAAAAATAGTTTGATTGCTTCCAATCTAGCCATTGGAGCAAAAGTCTCCTCATAGTATATTCCTTCCACTTGTGAGTAACCTTTGCACACAAGTCTTGCTTTGTTTCTCACAACTTCTCCAACCTCATTTAGTTTGTTTTGGAAAACCCACTTTGTTCCAATCACATTCTTGTTTGTAGGTCTAGGGACAAGTTCCCAAGTCTTGTTCTTCTCAATTTGCATTAATTCTTCTTCCATTGCCTTGACCCAATGTTCATCATTGCAAGCTTCATTTACTATCTTAGGTTCCACCTTTGAAAGTAAGCAGAGATTTACTTGTTCTTCTACATCTCTCCTTATCAATACACCTTTCTTTTTATCACCTATAATCTAATCTTCTGAATGATCTCTTTGCACATACTTGGGAGTCTTTGGAATTCTTTCATGAGCATCTTCTTGAATTTCTTCTTCTTCAAGAGCAACTTGTACTTCAGTCTGAACTTCCTTTTCTTTGCCTTTTTCTACCTTCTCTATGACAACAGATTCATTTGATTCATATCCATCCAATTGAAGATCTTCATCTACCTTTACATTTACACTTTCAATGATCTTTTTCAGTCTTTTATTATAGCATTGGCAAGCCTTGCTCTTGGTTGAGTAACCTAGGAATATGCCTTCATCACATCTAGCATCAAACTTCCCTAATTCTTCATCTCTTCTGATATAGCATTTGCTTCCAAAAACTTTAAAATATTTGACTGTAGGAGTCTTACCATACCACAGTTCATAAGGTGTCTTGGTCTCTTTTGCTCTGACCTGCACTCCATTCTGAATATAAATAGCATCATGTATTGCTTCTTTCTAGTACACTTCTGGTAGGTTTGCTTCCTTGATCATTGTTCTAGGAGCTTCTTGAACAGTTATATTCTTCCTTTCAACCACTCCATTTTTCTTGGGAGTCCAGGGGGCAAACAAATGTCTCTTTATTCCATGTTCTTTATAGAAAGCATTGAACTCATTTGAAGTAAATTCACCTCCTCTATCAAACCTTAAGCACTTGATTTTTAGATCCAATTCATTTTCAACCATAGCTTTGAAATTTTTGAACTTGTCTAGGGCTTATGATTTTTCTCCAAGGAAAGTAACCCAAGTCATTCTTGAATAATCATCAATAAGAAGCATAAAATACCTGCCACCTTGTAGACTTCTTACTCTTGTAGGACCACAAAGGTTTGTATGCATCAACTCCAATAGATTGGTAGAGAATTATTCTTTGCTTTTGAAGGTGGTCTTTGTCATCTTCTCCAATTGACAATCTTTACATGTAACATTGGCAGGCTTCACAATCTTAGGTAGATCTCTTACAATTTGAGCAGTACTTATTTTCACCAGATTATCAAAGTTGATGTGACCCATTCTCCTATGCCATAGCCAAATTTCATCTATCTTAGCCAACAAACAACGGTTGTCAGTACCTTTCAAGTGATAGAGATTGCCATGAGTCTTTTTACCAGCAATAATTATAGTTCTAGAGCTTTTTCTTATCTCACATCCTTTGTCTTTGAACACAAGATTATATCCTTTGTTGCACATTTATCCAACACTTAGAAGGTTATGCTTCAAGCCCTTGACATAAATAATATCATCTGTATTATGATTCCCATCAAAAGTAATTGATCCTTTTCCACAAATCTAACCAGTTGCATCATCTCCAAGTCTTACCAGTCCTCCATCATACTTTTCAAACTTGACAAACTTACTGTTATCTCCAGTCATGTGATTTGAACATCCACTGTCAATGATCCATTCATCTTCCTTTTCAGCATGAAATGCAAACAACTCTTCTGGACTTCTATCCTTCACACAGCTAGCAAGGTTAGTAGAAATAGGTTCTCTAAGTTCAATAAACAAGAATTCACTACTATTTCCATTATTAGAACTATCATCATCAGTTACACCATCATCATCTCTAACATAGTAACTCTTTCTTACCATCTTTCCTTTACTTTCATTGAATTTTAAGGTTTTGTTAGGACATCTTGAAGCATAGTGACCAATTTTTCCATAATTGAAATATTTGAAGGGTAACTTGCCTTTGAATTTTCCTTTGCCACCTCTTTTTATTTTGCTTGCAAACCTTGCCTCAAGTTCTATAAAATCTTCTTCATCTGATTCCATAGCATACTTCTCTGATCTAGAAGTCTTTTCTTCCTTGGCCTTGAAGGCAGTCTCAATTTTCACAGGACCATCAGTAGTACCAAATTCCCTTATTTCAAAGGCAGTTAGTTTACCAAGCAATTGATCTTTTGTAAGTTTACCTGACTCAAGCAATTATTCAATGGCAGATACCTTGTGACTATAGGACTTTGGAAGAGTTCTGAGTATTTTATCAATAACATCTTCATCTTTTAATTTTCCACCAAGGTCTTTGATGTTGCTGACAACTTCATCAATCTTCTATATGTAATTTGTTATGTTATCATCTTCAGACATTCGCACAGTTTCATATGTGGTATTTAAGTTCTGCAACTTAGCTTTCCTAACAGATGCATCTCCTTCATAAACATTCTTTAGTTTCTCCCAGATTTCATGAGCAGTTGCAAGATCCACAACTTTTTCCATTTCAACATTTGATAAAGCATTCAATAGAGCATTTTTAGCTTTGTGATTCAACTCAAACTCCTTGATTTCTTCTTCAGTCTCTAGACCATCTTTAGGTATTTCATATTTCTTTTTGACTATCATCCAAACACTGTAACCTATAGAAATAAGATAACTTTCCATGCGTACCTTCCAGTATGTGTAGTCAGATCCATCAAACTATGGTGTGTTCTTTTTGTGTGCCATCCCAGATCTACCTCAAGCTGTTAGGCTTTCTTCCAAGGAACCTTGCTCTGATACCAATGTTTGAAGGCACAACACAACTGAGAGAGGGGGGGTGAATTAGTTGTACCAAAACTTTAACCTTAATCGATCAATTTCACAATCACATTAACTTGCTTTAACCACTTAATCTGATATGAAGAATAAACATGCAAAGTAGAAACAAAACTTAAGCACATCAACACCATTACACATGAACACTAGATTTTTACATGGAAAACCCTTAGAAAGGAAAAATTCATAGTGAGTGTTAGCTCACAATATAATGTAGTAACAATACTGAATATCAAAGAGGCTCACTGCCAAGAGGACTCACTACCCAGGGCTCACTGCTGGTGGGTGGCTCATTGCCGATGGGTGGCTCATTACCAGTGGGTGGCTCACTGCCAAAGGGTGAGCTGATATAGTAGCATCTACAACATGCTTGAGTTCAACTCCATTGAAGCACAATATATATCTCTTGCTCTACCTTTTCAATACACACCTTAACTTCACATCCTTTTACACATTTGCTACAATCATGACTTCATTACATGTATTTATACCTATCATCAACCTTGGAATGTACATCAAGCTCGGCATTACAATCTATGGCCGTTGGAACTTTCTCCAAGGTCAGCATACATACATAATTTCAAAATAGGACTAGACCTAAACAAACTTGCGAAGGAAAAAAATGAAGGATGAATACATAATGGCTTAGCTCAGACCCAAATACATCTTCACACACTTGTACATGCTTCTACAATCCATGAATTACCTCCGCAACAAGTGTGACTCACCAAGTCGGCCAGAACAAGTATACAACATCAAGAATCACTAAGTCAAACGCTTCCAAGAGCTTCATTACAGCTTGCAGATCAGACACACACCTTCAATGCATTTAGGCGACATATACGAACACCATAGAATCATTCAGAAACTAGAAAATCCAACTGCAACAAATCTCAACTTACTTTTCTTGAAGTTGGATCATAGACTACTCTCATTCTGACACTGTCAAACTCTGCTAATCACAAACTTGCTTTCCAGAGCACCAAATCACAAAACCTTTGGAATGAAGAAATCTAAGGACCTTATAAGCTTAAGTCCAGAACTGCAAGACCAAAGAACATACTGTGGAGGAATGCAGAGAAAAATACTTCCTCCCTGTTACACTGTAAACTCTATCAGGCACAGTCTTCAAACTGGTGAATAGACCTTTTGTTGTACAGCGATCTGGACCACCAAATTCTAGATTTAGCATCTTCAAACACATCTCTAAAACATATCAAAATCTCATACTCTAGTCTTCAATACTGAGGAAATGCATTGAAAAACTCATACAATTATTCTACAAGCCAAAATACTCTGCAACACATTGTTTCCACTTGAAGAGAAAATTTTCTCAAAAGCACTTGGAAACTTAGTATCAAGAATATCTTCTCATCATCTTCAACACTTATATAAGATAATACAAAGCAATTGATTCATCACAAACAAGCATCAAAACAAGAGCACAGTTGACACCAATGACAACACAGATATGTTGACATCAATGAAAACACCAGTTAGCACATACTTGCAACAATACAAACATCGCCTACATACCAAAAAATGCTCCAAGAAGCTTTACAAAAGGTGATTGTTCCACCTGTTGTTCAACTGAATGATGTAGTAGCTCTATTATATTGTATGCATGTAACAAAATCAGATATTAATTTTCAACCACATGAATTACCTCCCATAGAAGGTCAAAACCAATATGAGCCTCTTATGATATTTGCCATCATTAATAAAATGAGAATTAGACATACCATGATTGATGGCAGATTAAGTTTTAATGTTTGTGGCATAGACTTGTTACACAAAATCAATGCTGATATCTCTCTCATTAAACTAGATAAGCTCAACATTCATGGATTTGATAATGTTGGTAGACACTCATTGGGTACTATTGCCTTACCTATTAAGGCTAGTCCTATGACATTGCCTACCCTTATCCATGTCATGCTTAATTATCTTTCATATAATCTTCTTCTTGGTAGACATTGGATTCATGTCATGGGGGCAATCCCGTCTACCCTTCATCGATCAATTAAGTTTGTTTATAACAATCAACTCCAGACAATTGAAGCTGATGGACGATTTCAGAAAGTTGTTTACAAACTAAGGCTAAAAATAAACAATATTTTAAGCCCTTCACTCTCACTTCTCCTCTTTCTAAAGTCAATTCTTCTCCCTCTCCTACGAAGTTTATTGTAGAAGAATATGATTCACCTTAGAATACACTCTTTGGTGATGATTGGGATTCGTTAGACTTTACACCTACCTTTCTTGCCATCAAAGCTGGAAGGTTCTAAGGTTGCTTCAATTTCTACTCCTAAGATTGTTAGAACACAAGCAATCTATTAAAAGGGGGGTGAATCAGTAGATCAATAAAACTTAAAAATTCAAACCTCTAGAATGTAAATCAACTTAACTTTCAGTGCATTAACAAGAACAACAAGAAAGCATGCACACATGAACACCATATATACATGGAAAACCCAATATGGGAAAAACCATGGTGAGAAAATGTTACTAGGATATACAGTCCTAATCCAGCCTCACAAATGAAACCACCGATTAAAATGTTTAAGAGCACCAACTCTAAGGAGTCACCAAACCCCTGATTTAAGAGCACCAACTCTAAGGAGACTACAAACCTCTAATCTAAGCACCAACTCAGTCCACAGGAGGCACCAACCTCACTGTTATGAACCACCAACTTTACACAAACATCGAAATGAAATACATGAAATGTTACAATCTTTGCTGCAACTAGCTCTACACTAATTCTGAGTAATCAATTATGATTCTGCATTGATATTCCGATCAACTCAGCTCCCAATCATGATTCACATTACACCACCTTATTCTCTACACTAAATTCTTCTTCTCTTCACATTCATCAATCTTCATCACACCTATTACAAATGAGCACTTTTATATATGTATACGCCCTTTTACATGTCTACACTCCAATTTATTCGCATGTCTATACTCTCGCTCATTTGCTTGTACAAAAAAATAGCTATGCATGTGCCAGAAAATCCACTTTGCATGTTGCTTTACGCATGCAACAAATATGCTTTTATGTTGTTTATCCATCATTTACAGTCATAGTTCTATATATATCATCTCACATCCAACAAATCTATGTTTATAATGTTTATCCATCATTTACAGTCATAGTTCTATATATATCTAAGCGCATGCAAAAAATATGCTTTTATGTGTTGTTTTCATCATCATCGCCATGCATCCACTGTCAGTCCTTAATAGTTAACTAAACATCCTATTTACATGACAAAAATAGCTATTGATATATTTTCTTTGTTGACCTTCCTTTTCTATTAGCGAGTTTATCATTTCACTAACCTTGGCCTTCAACTCCTTTGTCGGTGAAATTATCCTTTTTTGAACTTCGGCCTTTAACTCCTTTATCGGCGAATATTATTGTTTACAAACTTTTCCCTTTGTCTTCTTTATCAGCAAAAAACCATTTTTACGAACTTTACAACATCCCCTTCTTTATTGGTGAGTTATCATTTCTATGAACCAAGCCTTCGTCTTCAATACCTTTCTCTTTATCAGTGAATTCTGTCTTTTGCTAACCTCGGCCTTTGTCTTCTCTTACAGTGAATCAAGATTTTTATGAACTTCCCCTTCACGCTCTTCTTTATTGGTAAAAAAGTCAAAACATGAACTTTGACCTTTGAGCCCTTTGTCGCCCAATTGGCGAATCGGTGAAATGTTGAACTTGCAAACTTAGTTCGCAAAACAAAAGTTTTGCTGATAACTAAGCCTTTGCTCTTCAAGATATCTTTTTCAATGCCTCCTTCATTGTCGGTGAAACGACAAATTTCAAAACTTTCAAACTTAAACGTTGGCTGAGACTTAAACATTTTATTTCTTCCAAACACTTCCCCTTTCTCTTCTGTCGGTGAATCAGTAATTTTTGAAACCGGCGAACTTGCTAGTTTTTGAACCAAACTTTTTGCTGACTAAAGGAAAAACTTATGCCTTAGTGTCATTTTCTTCCCTTCTACCTTAGACACTTTTGCTTCTATACACTTCTTCTCTGCCTTAGACACATTAATAACAACACTTTTCAAATACCTTTGACATCAATGATAATATTTCAACAATCTCCTCCTTTGTCATTGATGGAAACACTTATGCATAATCTATCCTTAGTGTTGGTCTAGTTGTTTTGCATTTGCTCCCCCTTACTCTTACTCTCCCCCTTTGTCATCAATGGCAAAGGGAGGTAATCAACCTCCTTTTTGATAGTAACATGCTATTGCCATCTATCTACCTACTCCCCTTGAGAGGTAATCGCTGTCCAAACAGGGATGAAAGAGATGCCTTGAGCTTCTCTCCCTAGACAGATGTTACAGCTACACTTCTACTTGTGAGAAGGAGAAATAACTCCTAGCTTCCACTTGAGAGATTCAAAAGTATCCTTGGGAAGTGGCTATTGGCAAGAGACACTGTGTGGCTTCATGAGTGTTGTCATTGATGGCAACAAAGTCCATCCCACACATCCGCAGGACATGGTGTGTCTATACCGAAAGTCAGATTAAAGAGTATTTTGGTTCGGTGACCAAGAATAGAGCATGCAGCAAGGTCTGACAATCAGGTCTGGATCTCTCAGAGGAAGTATCTTAGTAAAGTGTAGACTTGGGGAAGTCAAGAGGAGTACCATGACTAATATAGTCCAGAAATTGAGCCTCCGGTGATGTAAGAGTGAAAAGATATGAACACCTAAGTGTTGGGTTCCTGTTTGGCAGAGTGGACTGAGGAAGAACTGACTGGCAGAGCTTTAGACCTTAATCTAGATGAGATATTGATGGTAATCAAGTTTCTTAAGGGATCATTCATGATTGGCCGACATGATTGATGACTTCTATAAGCATCTCTTTGATACACATCACTTGGTAAGCAAGGATTCAGCCGACAAACCAGAGTTTGGGAAAATATTGAGTATTCCGGATGCCGACTAGAAAGACGTTGAAATCCTTTGTGTGGATATATATACCAGATGGATTTCGATGAGAAGGTGTGTGTGGTGTGTTGGGAAGTATGAAGAAAAGTAGAGAGCAGTAATACAGATCCGGTATGTGACAGGACAGCAACACCAAAGAAGAGGAAGAATGAAGTGCAGTAGATCAGTGTATTGAGCCTAACCGGAACTGAACCTCAACATATGTAGATGCTTCTCATCAGTTCAAGTATCTTGTTACTTTCTTTATACCTTGTAGATAGTGAGTCTCTTGTAGGCAGTGAGCCTCTTGTGAGCAGTGTGCTCGGGCAGTGAGCCCTAATTGGCCAGTGCCATTTTGTACTTCTATTCTTTTAATAGAGAATACAATCTTGAGTTAGTCACCCCGTGGTTTTTCCCTTAATAGGGTTTTCCACATCAAAATCATTGTGTTATGTGTATTGATTTTATTTTTACTTTCATGGTTATGGATGCTTATTTGTTTTGATGTTGCACTAGTTATTAAAGAAGAACAGAAAGTTAAATTAATTAAGATAACTAATTCACCCCCCCTCTCAATTATCAACAATTGGTATCAGAGCTAATTTCCTCCAAACAGAGCCTAATAGCTTGAGGAAGATCTGGGAATTCTAATGGATATGTATGGTATGAGGGAACAACTTCAGTCCGCCCTTGATGATCTTGAGCAATCTCACTCTAAAGTCAATAATTTGAGGGAAAGACTCAAACAAGTTGATGATTTCATAAATGAACTAAAGGAGAAACTGAGTATCTCTATGAAAAAGAGAAAGGAACTTCTTCTACAATTAGCAAGTCAAAGTGAAGCCAATGATACTAATGAAGATCTGAATGAGAAGAACAAATTATGTGAGAAGCTATCAAAAGAGGTCATTATGGTAAGACATGAAATGAAATCAGGGGTTATGAAATTCACCCAAGAAATTGAAGAGAAAAGAAAGACTGAAGATAATCTAAAACAATCTCTCAAAGAGAAGTCAGAAAACTGCCACAAAATGGATAGAATAATCAGGCGTTTGGAATCTGATCTTGAAGAAGCTAGAGATAATGAAGAACAACTTGAGAATCAGATTGACACTCTAAAAAGGGATCTTCAAACAATAAATGAATACAAAGAGAAATTCAAGATAAGCTCTGCTTAGCTTCAAGTTCTTCTTGAAAGCCAAAAGAGGGTAGATGACAAGCAAGGCTTGAAGGTATGAGAAAGGTGAAAGCTCCGGATCCGGTCAGAAGAACTCTGGATCAGGAAATCCAAGGAATAGGCCTAGAAGACCTCCAGTAAGGCAACCAAATGCTCAAAGATATCCATCCTTCAATGGATACTGCCACAATTGCAATAACTTTGGTCATAAAGCAAATCAGTGTAGAAGAAGAATGAATCAGACTAATTCATCCTTCTCCGAACAATGTTTTAATTGCAAAAGGTATGGTCACAAATCTCATGAGTGTAGAAATATGCAAATGACCAATTCATTCAATGGTAGATGATTTGCATGCAATAGAATGGGACATATGGCTAATCAGTGTAGATCAAGAGGATATCAGTCAAATGTGCAAAGAAATGTTGTTTGCTACAATTGCAATAGATCTGGTCATATTGCCAAATTCTGCAGAAGTAAGAATCGGGACAAAAAGGGTCCGGTGCATCATAATCAAAACCAAGACAAAGGAAAAGGAAAAGTAAATGCGGATGAAATTCAAAGGGAGATGAACAAGATTTGGGTGAAGAGGAGTACATAAAATGTTGAGGATGGATCCGCACCAGAACCTGGTGCTGATATTCCTTCCAAAAACTAAATAGATGAGCTCTAGCTCAGGGGGAGTCACAAAAGAAAACAAGTTCCCCCAGCTAGTCAATTGGTGCCTGAAATTGGCACATGGAAAGTTGCGGATTAAAGGGTTCTCAGAGAAACATCTAAATAAGCCTTGGTAAAGATATGGAAGATCCACAAGAAATTTAGAAGAGGTTAATCTTCCAAGATTGATCCGGTTTAATAGTCATCCGATAAGAACAGGATTTTCACAGTTAGATCCGGTATGATTCAAATTTGAGGTATCTTGATCCGCGAATAAATGGAATGATTGGAGAAAGGTAGATGGATTGCCAATATTCACCGAGAATAACTCTAAGTGCATCTCAGTGATCTAGAAAGATCTCTAAAGACAAGGAGAACAAAGCAACCAGAATAACTTAAGTTGTGCATTTATTACAATGTGAAATTAGGGTTTGCACAAAAATATAAGGGTTCTTTTGTTCATCATTTGCACATTTGCATTCAAGAAGAAGAGAGAAGGAGCTCTGCAACTAAAATTGTCTCAAACCTCTCAAAGATCAATTGCAGAAGTCGATTCATCCTGTAATCCAATCCGGCTCATATCGTGAACCCTAGAAGTGTAAAAGGTATTTTCCACTCTTGAATAACTCTCTCTAAATCTTTTGAAAGATGGCTACTTCAAATTTTGTTAAAGCCATTGATAGGCCATGCCCTAAATTCAAAAAACACCCATACAAATCTCTGGAAGTTGATCCCTTAGGCGCATTCTCTAGCATTCTGCATCGGGTTCTACATGTAGAAGATATTAGGGTTTACATACATGCAAACATTGAAGAATTTGGGGAATCCAAGCTAATGGATATCTACCACAAGGAACTGATAGATGAATCACTTGAACTTAAACCCCAATACAAGGCCATCCGGGATAAGTATTTCAGACAGTGCATCCATTTCCCCTGTTTTGCAGAAGATGAGTGGGTCTGGTATGTTTTGAGAAAAGTGCATGACAACTTCATGTGGTTGAATAGACCATTTAAGATCACAAAAGATACTATTAGGGCGGTAACTGGTTTGCACTCATCCGGAGGGTTACTTGTTCTCAAATTGGTCAAAAACCAAACTGTGAGTGAGGCTACTAGATCAAAATTTGACAAGAGAGCAATGACAATAGAAGATATCAATGATCTGGATATCAAGTTTGCCTCCATGATAATTGGTTACAAGATATATCACTTCAACAGGGAAAATTCAGTACCCGAAACTGCAATTTATACTACTTATCAGATGCTAAGAGAAAATGTTGACTATGATCTTTGTGAGCTTCTCTTGAACCAACTGTTAGAGAATTTGTAGAAAATAAAGAAAGATAAAAAGAATTCATTCAAGTATGGTGGCTTGATACTTTGCCTATTCTTCTACTATATGAATGAGCTACCCGAAACTAGTGGCTGGATATGGCAAAATGATAGACCTGTTGCCATACAAATCAGGGATTATTTGTATGGGCTTGGTGATGCCAAGGCACAAAATACAACACTGTGGGGTTACTTCAAAAACTTCCAAAGCATAATGCAGGCCAGAGAGAGAATCCCCCAATCTCTAGTTGAAAAATACAAAGATACAGTGTGCTTCATGGTAGACACTGATCAATGCCTAATGGAGGCAGTTGAACCGAGAATAGTGTAGATTATGCCAATGGGCTATGAGGTGGATGAGAAAATTCTGGAACTGCATGTCCAACATCTACTAAGTCAGCCTAAGGACCCTAAGGAAGAAAGGTTTGGAACCTTCCAAGAATTGAGTGTAAAAGTTTATGTTGAACTTAGACAGCCTGAGATCAAGAGAAAAGTAAGAAGGGAAGTAGAAGAATTCACCAAGAGGCATGGAATATCAAAGGAGGCAATTGATGCCAACATAGAGAAGATGGAAAGGGCAAAGAAAGAAAGGCAAGAAACAGAAAAAGAAAGTGCTCCGGTGCAAGCTCCCTCCTGGACCAAATCCTCCAGAAGCTTTGCACCTGCCACCTCTAAGAGCCAAAAAGCATCAAAATCGGAAGCCCAGACATCTAGAAAGGGAGATAAGAGAACAAAGAAAAAGGCCACAAGGTCCTATATGAGTCAGAAGGATGATGAAGAAACTGAGACCGATGAAGAAATCAAGAAAATGAAGAAGACGAAGAAAACATACGGTGAACCCTCTACCGGTCATAGCAAGGAAGATGAAGTAGAAGAGTTTGTTGAAAGGCCTACTCTGTCCATTGATGATGTAGTCAAGGCAGTTATTGTGGATGGGAATCTGCAACAAATGACAGAATTCTATGATGAGTATAATGACGCAGATAAAAGGATCTTGGAAGAAGCCACAATTAAGTACTTAAACATATATAATAAGGCATTTATTGAAATCATCTCTCTAATTCCCAAAAGTTTAGAGAAGGAACTTGAAATGAGAAAGGAGAATGCCAAGGCAAAGGACTTAGAGATCAAAGAACAGATTGCTATCCAACTCTATCCCTCCATCACTCCAAAGAAAATGAGCATGATCTTCAAAGATTGCAAGGATGAGTTCCGGAGCAAAGCCAGAATGAATAAGCTTATGCTCAAAGAGACTGATCAGGTGGCCAAAGAGACTGAAGACATCCTCCGGAATGCCTATAAAAGATTCAATATTCCTATTATAGAGGACTTAGGTTATGAACCCTCTGTCATGGATGATGAAGGACTCAGTACATCAAAGGAAGATCCTACAGAGAAAAATGTAGAAGAATCAAAAGAGATAGGTGAGGAGAAAACTAAGGACCTAGATTCCTCTGTTCTGAAAGAGGAAGTCCAAGAAGAAGTAAATATCTCTCATTCGGATCCCCCTGTCGGCTCTGAAACTAAAGAAGAACTAAGAAAAGAAGAGAAAGCAAGTCAAGAAGAGGAGAAAAAGGGAAGAGAAAAAGATCAAACAGAGAAGGTCTCTGTTGACACCTCTGAGGCCACAGAAGGAAATGAAACTCTGTCTCTGACAAGAGACACTGTAGAAGCTGTTAAGGACTTCCTGACAAAAGAAATGATGGAATTGGATGAACCAGAGCTACTTCAAGGACCATTCAATCTTGATTCCCTCTCCCCAATTTAGACTATGAAGATAGCATCCTTTGCCCAAGCAAAGGCAAAGGAAAAACTTCTGAAGTCTCTTTGGAAGACTGTGAGCTGATAGAGATTACATCCGATGTGTTGGAAAAAATCATGCCATCCTTCCAGAAGGATCTTTCTACCTCATTTGGTAATTTGAAATCTCTTGTTAATTCTGTTAACACACATTTTGATTCTTTGGAGAAAGCAGCTAAAGAGAAAGTCTAGAAAGAGATTCTGGGTAAGAGATTCTTCAAGGTACAAGGACTTATAACAAATGATAGGAGAAATTTGGATATTGGAATAAAGAGCCTAGAGAATTCTCTTAAAGATGGTGGAGATCTATACAAATTTTGTCTATCTTGGTCCACCATAACAACATACATCACCAAGAAGGTGGAAGAACAAGAGAGTAAACTATCAAGTTTATCTCAAAATTTTGATCCTCTCACCTCTTCCATAATAAATCAAGAGTGTCAGACTATTGCAGTCATAAATGAAATAAAGAAGCTTGAGAAGGCAAAGAAAAATAGAATAAGTAGGTTAAGTGAACTTAGAGGGATAATTATCCCTAAATTAGAGGCCATGCATGAGGCCCTAATTGATGCTTAGACCACAGCCTGAACCAGCAATTTGATAGATCTAAAGAGGGCAGAAGCTTTTGCATTCCTATTGAGTGGTCACATCTCAATTTTGGACAAGATGAAGCAAAGTTGGGCAATAGAATTTGTCCAGTTGAAGACAACTTTTGCAGATATACTTCAGTTTATGTAAGTATAATATGTATATATACTTATGCGGCTAAGTATAGTTGGATTTTTGGGAATTTTGGTGTGCGGATTCTACCCTTTGCCATTGATTTCAAAGGGGGAGTGAGTAACAGTGAAAAATGTGGAATCTAGCTAAGGGGGAGCTCCGGTAAAGTGTACATTAGAATAGAGCATTAGCCAAGGGGGAGTGTAGTGTGACACTTAGTCATTTTTCACTAAGTGTTGTCATCAATGCCAAAGGGGGAGATTGTTGGCAAGAGACACTATGTGGCTTCATGAGTGTTGTCATTGATGGCAACAAAGTCCATCCCACACATCCGCAAGACATGGTGTGTCTATACCAGAAGTCAGATTGAAGAGTATTTTGGTCCGGTGACCAAGAACAAAGCATGCAGCAAGGTTTGACAATCAGGTCTGGATCTCTCAGAGGAAGTATCTCAGTAAAGTGCAGACTTGGGGAAGTCAAGAGGAGTACCATGACTAATATGTTCTAGAGATTGAGCCTTCGGTGATGTAAGAGTGAAAAGATATGAACACCTAAGTGTTGGGTTCCTGTTTGGCAGAGTAGACTAAGGAAGAACTGACCAGCAGAGCTTCAGACCTTAATCCGGATGAGATATTGATGGTAATAAAGTTTCTTAAGGGATCATTCATGATTGGATGACATGATTGATGACTTCTATAAGCATCTCTTTGATACGCATCACTTGGTAAGCAAGGATTCAGCTGATAGACCAGAGTTTGGGAAAATATTGAGTATTCCGGATGCCGACTAGAAAGATGTTGAAATCCTTTGTGCGGATATATATACCAGATGGATTTTGATGAGAAGGTGTGTGTGGTGTGTTGGGAAGTGTGAAGAAAAGCAGAGAGCAGTAATACAGGTCTGGTATGTGACAGGACAGCAGCACCAAAGAAGAGGAAGAATGAAGTGCAGTAGATCAGTGTATTGAGCCTAACCAGAACTAAACCTCAACATATGTAGATGCTTCTCATCAGTTCAAGTATCTTGTTACTTTCTTTATACCTTGTAGACAGTGAGTCTCTTGTAGGCAGTGAGCCTCTTGTGAGCAGTGTGCTTGGGTAGTGATCCCTAATTGGCAAGTGCCATTTTGTACTTCTATTCTTTTAACAAAGAATACAATCTTGGGTTAGTCACCCTGTGGTTTTTCCCTTAACAGGGTTTTCCACGTCAAAATCATTGTATTATGTGTATTGATTTTGTTTCTTCTTTCATGGTTATGGATGCTTATTTGTTTTGATGTTGCACTAGTTATTAAAGAAGAACAGAAAATTAAATTAATTAAGATAACTGATTCACCCCCCCTCTCAGTTATCAAAAATGGCTTCATGAAAATGTCAGCAATTTGATCTTGTGTGGTGACATACTCCAACTTTACTTCATGATCTGCAACCTTTTCCCTTAAGAAGTGGTATTTAATGGAGATGTACTTTGTGCTTGAATGCATCATAGGATTCTTTGAGATATTGATTGCACTTGTATTATCACAAAGAATGGAAATAGGATCATTAAACTCCACCTTTATTTCATTGAGAGTCTGCTTCATCCATAAAACTTGTGTACAACATGAAACAACAACATATTCTACCTCAGCAGTGGATAATGTAACTAAATCTTACTTCTTGTTGAGCCATGATACCAACCTATCACCAAGGAAGAAATCTCCACCACTAGTGCTTCTCCTATCATCTGTACTTCCTGCCCAAACATCATATGTATATGTTGTCAAAGTAAAATCATTATTTCTAGGGTACCATAATTCATAATCCATAATACCTTTCAGGTATCTAAATATTCTCTTCACAACTTGAACATGAGATTGCTTAGGAGAAGCTTGGAATCTAGCCACCATGCATACTGCTTGCATGATATTTGGTCTGGATGCAGTTAGGTACAGTAAGCTACCTATCATAGATCTATACATTATCTGATCTATATCAGGTGATTCATCATTCTTGCTCAACTTGCATCTTGTCATCATGGGGGTACTAATAGGCTTACAATCTTCCATCTTGAACTTCTTGAGCATTTCCTTTGCATACTTGGTTTGGGATATAAATATACCTTGGTCTAATTGTGATATTTGTAAACCAAGAAAGAAAGAAATTTCTCCAAGCATGGACATTTCAAACTCTTTCTGCATCAGATCAACAAATTCCTTGCACATTCTGTCATCACTACCACAAAAAATGATGTCATCAACATATACAACAACAATCAACATGTGCTCACCTTCTAATTTGAAATACAAGTTGTTATCTGCACAACCTTTTCTGAATCCTTGTTGCTAGAGGTGACTATCCAACTTAGAATACTAAGCCCTAGGGGCCTGTTTCAGACCATACAATGCCTTTTTCAATCTGCCAACATAATCTTCTTTCTTTAAAAGTTGAAACCAGTCAGGTTGCTCCATATAAACTTCTTCATTAAGATTTCCATTCAAGAATGTAGCTTAAACATCCATTTGGTAAACTTTAAAGTTCTTATAAACAGAAATGCCAAAAACATCCTAATGGCTTCCAATCTTGCTACATGTGCAAATGTTTCTTCAAAATCTATGCCTTCAACCTTTGCTTATCCTTTATAAACCAATTGAGCCTTGTTCCTCACAACTTCTCCATCCTCATTCAGATTGTTCTTAAACACCCATTTTGTGCCTATCACGTTCTTATCAGTAGGTCTTAGAACCAATTCCCAAGTCTAATTTTTCTCAATTGGATTGAGCTTCTCTTCCATTGAATTGATCCATCCTTTATCCTCACTAGCATCAGTATATGTTTTAGGTTCAAACTTAGGTAATAATGATAAATTTAAAATTTGTTCATTTTTCCTTGCAAGTTTTCTTCTAGTTTGCACTCCTTCATTTTTGTCTCCTATTATTTGTTGTTCAGGATGATCTTTTTGCACATACCTAGCAGGTGCCTTAACAGTTGTCTTTTCAAATTCTTCTTCAACAATAGCATCTTCTTCTTCTTTTGTTATAGCTGATCCATCTAAGCAGCCGTCCTTGTTATGTGTTAGATGCAGTTGGTCCTCATCTACCCTAATGTTAGCACTTTCTATGATTCTATGCAGTCTCTTATAGTAGCACTTATATTCTTTGGATCTTCTAAAATATCCAAGAAATATGCCTTCATCACATCTTGATTAAAATCTTCCAAGGCCATCTTCATCTCTTATGATGTAGTATCTGCTACCAAACACCTTGAAATATTTGACAGAAGCGGGTCTGCCATACCATAATTCATAAGGTGTCTTATCAGTGTTTACCCTTAACTGTACTCTGTTTAAGACATACACTGATGTGGGTACTGCATCTCTCTAGTAAACATCAGGTAATTTTGCCTCAGTTAGCATAGTTCTTGCCATCTCTTTTACAGTTCTATTTTTCCTTTCCACAACTCCATTCTGCTATGGAGTTCTAGGTGCAGAATATTGTCTTTTTATGCCATGTTTTTCACAGTACTCCACAAACTCATTGGAGGTGAATTCTCCACCTCTATCTAATCTTAAGCATTTGACTGTTAGACCACTCTCCTTCTCAACCATAGATCTAAAAGTCTTAAATCTCTCAAAGGCTTCTAATTTATCCTTAAGAAAGGTTACCCATGTCATTCTTGAGAAATCATCAACTATTAACATGAAATATCTCTCACCTTTTAGTCCTTGTGTCTTGGTTGGACCACTTAGGTCTGTATGAACTAACCCCAAGAGTCTTGAAGTACAATATTCTATTGTTTTGAAACTAGACCTTGTTTGTTTCCCATGCTAACATTCATTACATATAGTATTTTCTAGCTTGGTGATTTTAGGCATGTGCCTAACTACATTTTTTGAACTTACCTTTACAAGGTTGTCAAAATTGATATGTCGCAATCTTCTGTGCCATAGCCAACTTTCATCAATCTATCCCATCAACCAACTTCTTCCTTGAATCTCCTTGAGATTGTAAAGATTATTTTTTGTTTTGCTTTCCTTAGCAACCAACTTACCAGAGGTTGCCTTCTAATCTCACAATGTTTTGCAATAAATGTCAAATTATATCCATTATCACACATTTGGCTTACACTAAGAAACCTATGTTTTATTCCTTCAACATAATAGACATTGTAAGTCTTGGATTTTCCATCAATACTCAATGTTCCTTTACCGTAGATCTTTGCAGATGTATTGTTACCAAACTTAATGAAGCCTCCATTCCATTCTTGCAGACTTATAAACTTACTTTTATCTCTAGTCATGTGACTAGAGCAACCACTGTCTATCACCCATGGATCCTGTCTCTTAGCATGAAATGTTTTCTGTACTATTAGAGATTCTTCTTTCTTCTTATCATCCTTCTTATCCTTCCAAACTTTCTTAGTATTTATCTTCTTATCCACAAGGGAGTCTGATACATTATCCTTCTTAGGAGGCACATTCTCCTTTCTTTCTTATTTGTTAAATTTTACAAAATTTGTTCTACAGTATTTTGCGATATGACCAAAGTTATTGCAATTGTAATAAACTACTCTAAAATCTCCTAAAGGTGCAAAATAATTTTTGCTAGTAAAATTAGTTCTTCTCCTAAGAATAGTTCTACAACTAACAACCCTATGACCATATTGATTACATGAATAACAATAGCCATAAAAGGATTGAGGAAACCTGATCATAGTAGAGTATTTTGTAAGAGGGGGTCCTCTGTAGCTCTTCTCCTTCAGATACCTGACTTTTGTGAATCAATCATCTTCCTTCTTCTGCTTCTTCTCTTCAGTCTTTTTAGGAGGATCACTAGATTTTGAATGCTAACCTTTTTCAAATCCTAATCCAGTCACGTCCCCTAGAAATCTCTTACTGCTAATCATTTCATCAAGCATGCCATTGCTCTTTTCAAACTTCATACTTAGGTTAATCTGATTCTTAGCCTTTTCTAACTCTTTTCTCAGACATAACTTTGGATTCCAACTTTAGATATTCTTCAAATTTTGCTTTTAATTCAAATTTTGCAACTTCCTCTATACTCTTGGCTTCTTCCACTTGTGTCTTCAAATCAACAATCAACTCTTTTGATTCTACAAGCTTCTTAGACACCATATCTTCTTGAAGTTACAGCTTCAATTTATAATTTTTCTTCCTAAGTTTCTCAATCTCTTGTAAAGCATGTACTAGCTCTCCTTCCAAGTCTACTTCTCCTTCTTCTTCATTCTTAGGGTCTTCCAAATCAATATTGTTATGATCTTTATCAGTAGTCTCCACTGTCATAAACAGGAATTCATTTTCTTCATCCTCAGAAGCACCTTCATTGTTGTCTTCTAAAATGGGGCTTTATTCAGAGGAATTACTTTCGCCTTTTATGTAAAGACTCTTCTTGTTCTTCTAAAAATTCCTCTTCTTTGGATAGAACTGCTTGTTATGTTTCCTACTATCATATTCATCACTTTTATCTTTTCCTTCAAAAGGACACTTAAAAGGTAACTTACCTTTATACTTCCTAGATCTTCTCTTCAATCTTCTTACAAAATTGGCCTCTTCCTCATTTGTCTTAGATTCAGGTTCTACATTCTTTTCCTTCTTTGATGCCTTAAATGTAGCTTCTCTTTTGGAAGTCTCAGTACCACCAGTCCTCATTTCATAGGCAGTAAAAATACCATGTAGCTCATCAACAGTTATCTTATCAAGATCTTTTTCTTGTTCTCTAGCAGAGACTTTAGAATCATACCTAGAAGGTAAAGATCTAAGTACCTTCTTGACAATCATTTGCTCTTTTACTTATTCATCTAGTCCTGTCATAGAATTCATAACTTCATCAACTCTGAGTAGGTAATCAACAATCTTTTCTTCCTCTCTCATTTTCAAACTTTAAAATCTTCCTTTAAAGGTGTGCAGCTTGCCTTGTTTCACCTTTGAATCTCCTTCATAAATGTTCTAAAGCTTAACCCAAATTTCTTTGGCAGACTTGCATTGCATCAATTTCACAAATTCAGAGTTTGCTAAACCACATAGAGTTACATTCTTAGCCTTAGCATTATTCTCATATTCCTTCTTACCTGCCTTATCTATTGGAGGAGTTGTAGGAGCAGTATAACCATCCACAACAGATTGCCATACATCAAACCCTATTGAAGTCCTATAGTTTTCCATCCTATAATCTAGAACACATAATTTGTTCCATAAAACAATGGTACTTTGTTTGAGTGGGATCCTTCTTGATAGGCCATGTGTTCAATCTCCAAGATCAACCTTAGTTGTTACGCTTCTCCAAGGAACCTTGCGCTTTGATACCAATTGTTAGAACATAAGCAATCTATTGAAATAGGGGGTGAATCAGTAGATAAATAAAACTTCAAACTTCAAACCTCTAGAATGCAAATCAACTTAACTTTCAGTGCATTAATAAGAACAACAAGAAAACATGCACACATAAACATCAGATATACATGGAAAACCCAATATGGGAAAAACCATGGTGAGAAAATGCTGCTAGGATCTATCGTCCTAATCTAGCCTCACAAATGAAACCACTGATTACAATGTTTAAGAGCACCAACTCTAAGAAGTCACCAAACCCCTGATTTAAGATCACCAACTCTAAGGAGACTACAATGCCCTAATCTGAGCACCAACTCAGTCCACAAGAGGCACCAACTTCACACAAACATCGAAATGAAATACATTAAACGTTACATTCTTTACTGCAACTAGCTCTACACCAATTCTGAGTAATCAATTATGATTCTGCATTGATATTTTGATCAACTTAGCTTCCAATCTTGATTTGCATTACACCTAAAACTTCTTTGAAAAGTAATGATGATAACACTTATTCTTATACTACTAAATATGAGACCTATGGGGTGCCTCCTTCCTCTTCAGAAATGACATCTATTTATGGTCGTGGTTTTCAAATCCTCTTTCAATGTGGATACAACAATCATGGTTGTGGTACAAAGGAGCAAGGTATTAAAGTCCCTTTGGAGGCTAATCTGCATTACTCTTTGTTTGGACTTGGATATCATCCTTCACAACCCACTAAAGTTGTTCTTCATCCTAGTCTAAATGTAAACACAATCTATTCATCTACACTTAATTAGGTATATCTGGAATTGATTGATACAAATTGTGATTTTAAAGATATCCCTCTAGATAGTTTTTCAATGGATGAAGCTTTGGCTGAATTTTTAGGAGCTTATGATCACTTGCCCCATTACCATCATGATCGTGGCCTTCCTTTTTGTTTAAATATGGAAGAATACTTTGTGAAAGATGCTTGTTTATCTAATGGTATCTTGGCATCTCATGAGTCACCTATAGAATCTCTTCATCCTCCTGATATTCAAGACCACAATACTCTCCTTAATGGGAAAATTATCAATGTTTTGATGGACAAAGATGACCCTAAAAAATTCATCCCTATTGGAAATTGTCTAGATACTAAAGAAAAAAAGAAATTACATCTCTCTTACATGAATATCCTGATCTATTTTCTTGGACATACTTTGATATGCCTGGCATTGAGCCTAAGGTGGTAACACATAATATTGTCATTCATCTTGATGCTAAACTGGTAAAACAAAAGATACACAAGATGAATCCTAAGGTTGCATTGTTGGTTAAAGCTGAGATAGAGAAGATTCTTCAAGCAAGCTTTATCCACCCTATTGATTACTCACCTTGGATCTTGAATATAGTGGTTGTCACTAAATCTAGCAACTGTATTCGAATGTGTAATAATTTTTGAGATTTGAATAAAACATCTTTAAAAGATGACTTTCCTCTTCCTAATATTGATATGATTTTCGCCACTACTGGCCATGTGTTACTTTCCTTTATGGATGGTTTCTCTAGTTATAATAAAATATTCATCAATCCTCAGGATCAATAGAAAACATTGTTTATAACTCCTTGGGGAACATTTTGTTGGGATGTCATGTCATTTGGATTAAAGAATACTGGTGTGACTTATCAATGTGCTATGACACTTATCTTTCATGATTTCATGCATAACATCTTAGAGGACTATGTCAATGATATTCTGGCCAAATCTATTTTGCACCAAGCTCATGTCAAAATTCTCCATCAAATCTTTGAATGTATACATAAATACAACATGCACTTGAATCTTTGTAAATGCGTCTTTGGCGTTGATAGCAGTAAGATACTAGGATTCATTGTTTCGCATCATAGTATTGAGGTGGATACAAAAAAGATTGATGCCATTGTCAACATGCCACCTCTTAAAAATGTGTCACAACTTCATTGTTTACAAGGGAAGATTCAAGCCATTTGCTGATTTGTTTCTCAACTTGCGGATCAGGCTCACCCTTTCACACAACTAACCAAGAAAGAATCAAAATTTAAATGGGATAGTGATTTTTAGAAATCTTTTGATGATCTCAAAAGTTATCTAGCTAATCCTAATATATTACAACCTGTTGTCTCTGGATGACCATTTATTCTCTACACATCGGCATCTCCTAATGCTCTTGCAGCTTTTTTAGTACAACATGATGATGATGGCAAAGAACGTGTTGCGTATTACATTAGTTGAACTTTTCTCAATTATGAAATGCGATACATTGTGATAGAAAGGAAATGCCTAGATCTTGTTTTTGCAACACAAAAATTGAGACATTATCTCTTAAATGCTGAAATTAATGTAATTGTAAAATTCGATCCTTTAAAGCATTTGTTTTCTAAAATAAATCTTTCAAGATGCTTAGCAAAGTGGGTTATGTTGTTAACAAAATTTGACCTTAAGTTTGTCTCTCAATAGGCAATTAAAGGACAAGCGTTGACCGACCACTTAGCGGAAGCTCCTTCACCATTTGCTATTCTCAATCAAGAATCCTTCCCTAATGATCAAATTCTTTCCTTGGATGTTGATGACAAGTAGAAGCTAATCTTCGATGGTTCCAAATGTCAAACTGGCTCTGGTGCTTGTGTTATACTAGTACCTCCATTAGGTAAGTCGATTCCTCTATCCTACCATCTCAATTTTCTATGTACCAACAACATTGTGTTGCAAGGTGTGACCCTTGGTCTTCTTGTTCAATACTGTGCTGCGGTGGTTTGCGACAAGGGCTTAACCACCTCATGTGCTTGTTAAGTCAAGTGGTTGTATCAGGCATTAACAGGTCGATCTTTTGGTGCACCGACAGCTAACAATTGGCATCAGAGCTGAGGTCACAGGTTCAAACCCCGCGCTTGCGCTGGGTGGGGGATTGTTGTAAGGTGTGACCCTTGGTCTTCTTGTTCAGCGCTGTGCTGCGGTGGTTTGCGACAAGGGATTAACCACCTTCTGTGCTTGTTAAGTCAAGTGGTTGTATCAAGCATTAATAGGTCGATCTTTTGGTGCAACGGCAGCTAACACATTGCAGAGTATGAAGCCATTATTGTTGTCTTGTGTGTTGCTTTGTCTCTTAACATTAAACACATTTCAATATTTAGCGATTCTTGACTGATCATACTTGACAAGTCACTAGATCTTATCAGGCAAATCAAGATAAGTTATCTCAGTACCAAGACTTGGCCTTAGCTTTATTGAATAATTTCTCATCTTTCACAATCAACACAATTCCACAGAAACAAAATCAACATGCAGATGTGATGGCAAGCGTTGCTTACCTTTTGTCCCTTGATGATTCTTTTGGGAACTATCAATTTATCATCTATAATATTAAATCACCTTCAATATCTAAAATATCTGAAACTGCCTTTTGTGATAACATAGATTCAGGTGAATGGTACTCCCATATACTACAATATTTGCATGATGGTACCTTTCCTAATATAGCTTCCAAAAGTGCCCAAACTTGCATACACAAACTCACAACACACTATATCATCTTATCAAATATTCTATATCAACGAAGTTGTGAAGGTCTCCTCCTTTGTTGCCTTAATAATTTTGAGATCCCAATTTCCCCAGAAGAGGCACATTCAAGTGCCTGTGGAGGACATTTCGGTGGGAAATCTCTTGTTCAAAAATTACTTTGCATGGGTAACTATAGGAAAGATATGGAATGAGATTCATTTGCCTTTGTCAAAAAGTGCCCACAATGTCAACAACATAACAATCTCATTTAAGCTCCTACCTAAGAACTTCATGCTCAGGTTTCACCTTGGCCATTTTTCACGTGGGGCTTGGATCTTATTGGAAAACTTTCTCCTCCTTCTTTTCAAGGACACACTTTCATAATCATAGCCACCGATTACTTTATGAAGTGGGTTGGAGCAATTTCTCTCCAATCCATGACTTTTGAAGTAACTTGTCGTTTGATTCAAGATAACATAATCTCTTGATTTGGTATTCCTTCCACTTTGGTTTCTAACAATGGTGCATCATTTAAGAACAAAGATGTGAAGAAATTCCTCGAAAGATATTGTATTCAAGACCGCTTCTCTACATCGTATTATCCTCAATCAAATGGACAGGAGGAAGCTTATAATAAAATAATTAGACAAATTCTTCAAAAAACTATTAACAAACATCAAAAGGATTGACATACTCAACTATCATATGCATTATGAGCTTATCGAACAAGTGTTCATACGGCTACAGGTACTACCACATACAACCTTGTGTATAGCGATGATGTGATCATGCCTTTGGAGTTAGAAATTCCTTCATTGCGAATTTCTCTTAGGGGCATTCTCGATGAGAATACTCAAATAGAACTATGATATCAACAACTTGAGATGCTCAACGAACAACGTATAAACACTCTTGAACATCTTCAAGCTCATAAAAAATATATTCAATGCTCGTACAATGAACATATTATTCATCATTCATTTGAGATTGGAGATCTTGTACTCTATGAAAATCAGCACAATTTCAATGCACCTCTTGGTGGAAAAGGGAAGTTTATCCCAAATTGGCTAGGACCTTACATCATCACTAAAGTCTTTAGATCGAGTGCGTATAGACTATCTGATATGCATGATACGCCTCTTAAAGAACCTATTAACACTATGCATTTGCATAGATATTGTACTTAATCTTTGTTTTTCATTTATATGCTATCACTTTCTTTATAACAAATTATTGGTAACTAGTAAATTTAAACTTCCTATTTCATTATTTGCTTTAGTCTTGACAAAATATGTAGTTTGTCTTGATTCTTTAAAGTAGTTTTCTTAGTTTAGAGAATTACTTGGTTATTAGCATATAGAATGAAAGATGTACACCATATTAAATAATCGATGTCAGATCTAATTTAACAATGTTACAACATTGTTTCATTAGATCACAACTAAATTATTTCATCATGCATATACATTTTTCTAATATCTAACTAAACATATGTGTGTTTCATAATAACATGTATCATTTAAATCATTGTTGCATTTGTTAAACAATTACACATATTTGTTTACACAAACCACTTTTTGCATTTAATTTGACATACATGCATAAAATAAATCTAGATCAGATTTGTTGAATTTACTTCACAAGTATATCACAAATAGTATCTAGCATAAACACAACAAATAATAAATCAAAACTACATATACATAAATCATAAGGGTTCACATACATAATTTCACCACTACATCAAAATGTGGCGAATCGAAACACAATACAATAGATATCATTAAAGTGTTGGACCATGACATCCAGATCCGTTGGGACCTGGTGGTGCTTGAGTAACAGATAGTTGTCTGTGTGAGGCTATGGATCGTGAGTAACTCCTAGAGATACTCGGCTATCATAAGCTCCTAAGCTCTCCCACCTCCTGTGTGGCATCTATGTGCATCCACTGGAATTGATCTCTCTCAACTCTTAGTTGGTCCACCTCAACCTGTAGATAGCTCAGTAGGCCATGTTCAATACCTAATGTCGCTACAACTCTATGATGATCTAGTTGTGTTTGGATAACATCTCGTGTCTCCTTGTCACTCGCTACTCTCTGAACCACCCGGTCTCTCTTGACTCCTAGCTAATCTCTCTCAATCTATCCCTCCTCAAACACTTCTCTCAACCGTACAATAGGATCAAATATCTCTGCATGTTGACCCGTTGTGTGTGGAGGCCTATAACAAGCCTGCACTGGATGCTATGTCAACTCGATGGGTACCATCTCCGCTATGACTTGACTCACAAATTCACACCATGCACTACTACCAACTGCAAATCAAAATAATCATGTCAAAAATCTCAAACAAATCAATATTATACAATTTAAACTAACATAAGTACAATAACAAAAAATAATCCTCACCAGGATCACCCTCCTGTCGTGATGGATCATGTGGAATGACTATTGTGTTGATGTTTGTAGTCGTCCTAGCTATTGGGGGTATCGTGGTGGCACCACCACTCGACTCCATGTGCTCAAAGCAACACTGCACTACTATGGATGAGCACCATGGTTGTAGGCTACGAAGTCAAACCCTAAGTCCCTCCTCACTGACACCTACACCCTCCGCTTCTTGGTGTCATCTTCCTCTTGTCATCGACATTGGTGGATTCTCCTCATCATCATCATTATCATCGTCATCTCTAGCATAATCTTTTCCACTGTATCCCTCCTACTCCTCTGACTCATCTCCTCACTCGGGCCAAGCCAGTAGGATGATCTGCAAGAAAGATAGGAGCAAGGCATGTTGTCTCCCACCATGATGTCTATGTTAGGATCACACCTACATCATCAACCTCAGAGATGAGATCATCATCTTTTGTAAATCATCTGGATCACTCAACACCATGTCTGCAATGGTAAGTTGTTCCCTATCATGAGGTCACACCCCACAACATGAAGACCTCATGTAGAATGGTCACATGACAGGAACTCCCTGCACTCATCCGAGTTGCCTCATCACTCTATCATAATAGAATGCAACTACGATGTGATCTCTCAGACCGGTTAATAACCAATCCCTCTATATCCTCACTAGTTACCTTGTCTATCCCATCCATGGTCTGCATCCCCTGTATGGTCTCCACACGATGACCTCTAACTGCATTTTGTCTAACAAAATTCTCCAAAATAGTAAATCACCACATCTCCATGGTCTCCTCATCTCGTAGGCATGTGCTTGTGGACTCATCCTGATAGTCTCTATTAGATAGCCCACTGGCCTCATGCATGTAATGTGCTTGAATGCCCACACTTGTAGGAGTGTGTACATCATTAAGTTGTGTGCCTCATAGTGTACATAGCAACCCATATCATAATATAAATGAGCTAGCATACTTTGTCCCTAGGAGTATACTGTCCTCTGCTCCTCCATCACTCTAATTGTGTACATAGTGGCTTAAGGTTGTCACTTAAGTTATAAGTGATCGACAATATCAAGTCACTGAAAAAATAAAACAAAAAAGAACCTGTCAATGAAAAGTGCATTTTGTGACTTGTTTAGAAGGTTTTAGGGTTAGGTCTTCAACCACTTTCAAACCCTAATCTAACATTAAGAAACAATGACTTGAGATTTGATCCACAACTTCCAAAAGCAACTTCTATCACAGGATAAACCAGATGAAATCATAAGATTGACATGATTCCTTTTGAGCTTGAAATAAAATAAAAGGAACTTTGCTATTGAAGATAAATAGATCCTTAGATTTTAGGACTCCAAGCCTTGTCAAAACCCTAATATGGCATTAAAGACAAAAATGAACCTTCTCTTCTACAAACAACCTCCGTCACAGAGGATAAACCAATCATAGAAACTCCTTACTTTGCTCTTGGAGAGAATTAGGTCATTAGGGTTTTAAGACCACAAACAAAAGTTAAACCATGATTTCAAAGACACAAAGGAAATCTTGATTTTGTGAATGAAGTTTGAATAGAGAAACATCATTAAAACTTTTATTGACATCAATGACAAAAACCAATGCCAACAAACTCCCCCTTTGGCATTGATGTCAACAACCATTGTACTTACCTTTGCAACAAATGCATTTTGCAATCTCCCCATATCTAACATTGTCCTTTTGATAAACTGATTGAACTTTAAACACTAAAAAATTGTCATTTTGATTATGTAACAGACATCATGAACATGAGTCCAACCCCATGTAACTGTGACTGCTATGTCATTCTGACTGTCACTGAGATATGATGTATATAGACTGAGAGAAGAATATATTGACTATAATGCCAATGCATCAACACATTCACAGTTAACACAACACACTTGTTTACATGCTTGTTTACAGTTATATATTGACTGTGTACCATGGATTAACACTTCATATACTGTCAATTAACACTTCATATACTATCACTCTAATACACATCTGAAACTTCATATACTGATGAAATATTGTCATCAATCACTCCATTGACAAACCTTAGTCACTCCATTGACAATATACTAATGAAATACTGTTATACACTGAGCAAACACCTATCAAGTGGCAATGTCAATGCAATGTCAAGCATTGACTGTCAAACACCTGCAATGAACACTATCAAACAGAGCATTTCTCCAATCAGATAAAAAACACTGTCAACAAAGAAACATTGCATTGTCAACAACATACAAAACATTGTACTATCAATAAGGAATGTCATTTGCTTTACTCCCCCTTTGACATCAATGACAAAGGGTGCCCTAGTTTCAGAGATGTAGAATAAGGATCATACACTCCCCCTGAAACTATACCAGAACTTTGATCTAGTGGACATAAGAGAGATTGAACACCTAACTAGTCATATCTTTGAACCTCTTTTGCTTGCCCAAAAGGTCTTCCAATCTACTGCTACTATCATATCTTTCTAACCTCTTCCTAAAAGAAATAATTTCTACCTCTAAACTTTGACACTCTTTTACTTTTACTTCTAACTCTGTCCTAATCATTTCTTCAACTCTCTTACCTTCCTCAAGCTGTGTTTTTAGACTGATGATCAGTTGATCTGATTCTTTGATAGTGCTGATCAGATTTTCACTATCTTTCAAGGTCTGATCTTTTTGTATAGAAGCCTCCTTTTTTAATATTTTTATCTCTCTTAGGGCACAAATCAATTCACCTTCAAGGTTTGATCTTTTGTATAGAATCCTCCTTTTTTAATATTTTTATCTCTCTTAGGGCACAAATCAGTTCACCTTCAAGGTCAACTTCATTTTCCTCATCCTTATCAGATTCACTGTCATGTTTATCTCTTTGATCTTCTATTTGACTTACAATAGTCATAAATAAGGTCTCTCCTTCTTCATCAATATTGTCTTCAGAATTGCTATCAATCACATCAGCATTTGTGATAAAGAGACTTTTCTTATTTTTGTAAGAACTCTTTCTTCTAAAGTTATATTGCTTCTTTTTGCCTTGATTTTCATCATCCTCCACATCACTTTCAGGTTCACCATAAGGACACTTGATAGCAAAATGTCCTATTTTGCCACAATTGAAGCATTTGAAAGGAATTTTTCCTTTGTACTTCCCCAATGATCCCTTCTTCAACTTTCTAACAAAGTTTGAGTGTTTTACATCTATGTCATCAGACTCAGAATCTGTCTCCTTGCTCTTCTTCACAGTCTTAAAAGCAATTTCTCTATTTTTGGATTCTTCATTGTGTGTTCTCATTTCATAGGCAATGAATGTACCATGTAACTCATCTAAAGTGAGATTGTTCAAGTCTCTTGCATCTTCAACTGCAAACACCTTAGAATCATATCTAGAAGGCAATGATCTTAAGACCTTTTTGACTACTAATGAATCTTTCAACTCCTCTCCAAGATCCCAAATGGCATTAACTATCTCATCTACCATTAGAAGGTAATCAACAATCTTCTCTTCTTCATTCATTTTAATCCTTCAAAATTTTCTCTAAAAGTTTGCAACTTGGCTACTTTAATTTTGACATCACCTTGATAAATACTAACTAATTTGTCCCAAACTTCCTTTGCAATTTTACAATGCATAACCTTAACTAGGATTTCATTTGTCAAACCACAAAGAATGGCATTATTGACCTTGGAATTGCACTCATAGGCTCTTTTTTCATCTGCAGTAGAAGGTGCTTGAGAAGGTACAGTATACCTATTTTCTATTGTTGCCCACACATAAAATCCTAAATAGGATAAGTAAGACTCCATCCTAATACACCCAAAAGCAAAATTTGTTCCATCAAAGAGAGGTTTTTTAGAAGTAGAAGATCATTCCTAATTATCCATAGTATTCCACTACCAAGATTAACCTAAGTTTATTAAACTTATGTAAGGAACCTGCTGCTCTGATACCAATTGTTGGAATAGAATAGGCCACTGAGAGGGGGGGTGAATCAGTGGTCAAATAAAATTAGCGTTAGTAATACATTTAATTCTTTTAAACACTATTATGTTAAAACATCAAATCACTTAGAAAACCAAAGAACCACACCATAACACAAGGATGTATGTGGAAAATCCTAAAAAGGGAACAACCACTGTGTGAAGAGTTGATTGGTTTATTTGTCCAATTCAACCTCACAAAAGAAATTCATTACTGATATATGTCTCACTGACAATAATCTCATTGATGACTTCTCAAATAGGAGCACCAACTCCAAACAATCAGGAGCACCAACTCCACACAAATCAAGAGCACCAACTCCAACTAAATGAGGAGCACCAACTCCAATTACAAGAGAAATAAATACATAGAGTACTACTCTATTTACAATGTCATTCAGGACCAAATGCAACCTTCTGTAAATACAATAATTCATTCACCACTCTGCTTTCCTTGATCTGTATGCTTACATCAATAACCCCTTTCTTTTACAAATTTATTCTCTGAATATTTCTTCTAAAGTTCATCATCAAAAAACAACACACAAAAAAACTTGATTTATAATCTTATTCAATCACACAGATCCCTAGGACACAAAGCTAAGTTTAGTTATGAAACTACCTAACCATCGACTGACCAAACAGTTAGCAAAACTACCCAAACTACTGTCAAACAGAACATACAAGTGCCTGGCTGTCAAATAACAAACTTCAGAGATAGCCATTATGGTTTGAATAATCGTCATTGATGTAGATTTCCACGCCCTCGAAAGATTAAATCTGCACTGTTGATGGAAACTTTGGCACCCATTTATAAACTGTCGAAGGAAGAAGCCAGTCACCGCTAGGATGAGGGGCCAATCATTAGATGATAATGGTGGCTTAAGGTTCTGACTTAAGTTATAAGTGACTGGAAATATCAAGTCACTGACAAAAAAAAAAGAACCCGTCAATGAAAAGTGCATTTTGTGACTTGTTTAGAAGGTTTTTAGGTTAGGTCTTCAACCATATTCAAACCCTAATCTTCCATTAAGAAACACTGACTTTAGATTTCATCCACATCTTTCGAAAGCAACTTCTATCAAAGGATAAACCAAATAAAATCATAAGATTGACATGATTCCTTTTGAGCTTGAAATGAAAGAAAAGGAACTTTTCTCTTGAAGATAAATAGATCCTTAGAGTTTTAGGACCTTAGATTTTAGGACTCCGAGCCTTGTCAAAACTCTAATATGTCATTAAAGAATTTAAAATGAACCTTCTCTTCTACAAACAACCTCTGTCACAGAGGATAAACCAATCATAGAAACTCCTTACTTTTCTTTTGGAGAGAATTCGGTCCTTAGGGATTTAAGACCACAAACAAAAGTTAAACCATGATTTCAAAGACATAAAGGCAATCTTGATCTTGTGAATGAAGTTTGAATAGAGAAACATCATCAAAACTTCTATTGACATGAATGACAAAAACCAATGCCAACACCTGGGTGCTTAGAAGGATTTGGGGCACCCCAAGAGTACATGGTGCCATAGGTGGACATTGAAAAATGTCCCTTGGGCCCATTTTTGGTGCAAAAAATAAAAAATACATCAAAATAACAACATAAAGGAAAATTAAAAGTTGGAAAGAAGCTTACCTCATGCTCATCTAGTCCCTAAGCTACTCAGCTCTGTAGTGCATCCAGCCTCAGTGGTCGATACGACCTTCGACTCAGCATGATCGCTCTCCTACTTGCTCTACCTCCTCAAAGACTGAAAATGGAAATAGAATGGTAAAAAGTGAGAACTTCTTTTACTATTTATAGTAAAAAGTTAAGAACTTCTGATTACTATCTAGGGTCGAAGACCACATCTCATCGATATCTCTTCATCTATTGACATGAGCCATGTGGCATGGAGGAGGAGAAGGGAGTGTGGGATGAGAATCCATGGGATAATTTATGTGAACAATTGTGGGGTGATCTATTATAGGTTTCATACATGTTGGTATTACTTTAATTAATCTATGTACACAAATATACTTTAAACAATGTTATAGAGAGATATAAAAAATGACAAATATTTTATAACATTATCTAATAAATTGTAATGTTATAAAATTAAGTGTTGAATAAAATGAATAAATTCTTTATAAATCATTTTTGTTAAAAAGAAGTGGTAGATCCAAGTAGGAACATTGAAGAACACATGCTTCACAAATTTTGAGAAGAAAGATATGAACATGAAGAAATGCAAGTTTATATAGTCATTGTCATGGGAAATAAAAGAAAAATTATCATAATTGGTGATACAAAAGGAAAGTGTATCATCATTAAATGCAAAAGATGAACTAGAAAGGAAAGAAGCCATAGATGTAGAAAAAAATTTAGGCTTGAATATAGGTTATGCAAAACCAAAACTATGAGCCTAAAGAATTTTGATGGGTGTTTTAGCATGCAAAAACATAGATAATACTAAGTGCTTTATCTCTCCTGAAAGGAATCAAATATTAATGAATGAAAAAATGACTACCCCAAGGTCTTTACCAGCTAGGTCTTGGCCTTACAAGATAACTCAGTGTTTGATGTCTTTTGCTATTCCAACAAGGGACCTTACACAAAAATTCACTAGAATCAAGATGAAGGGTTGGATTTGAAGATAAAAAATTAGAATATATTCATAGTACCTAGCAACTCCCAGATCTATGATCAAAATTTGTGATTTTAAAATTGGAAACAATTTGTTTTCATCTAATTTGCAATATGTTAGTGAACATATTTGTCACCTGAAACCTTTGTATATTTGCCCAACTCGGGATGGCAAACACACTAACAATTGAACATTTTGTAAATAAATTTTACAATTTTTCTCTGCATTCTTTAAAAAGGAGAAGCTTCCTTTATATGATACTAATTAAATTGGAATGTGCTTTTAACCTGAAAGCATAAAAGGATAGTTTTCTAGAATGTGAAACTGTAACAAAACCACAATACTCAAGGTATTGTAGGAAAAAAATCAACTTTCCCTCCCAGACACATGAAAAGAAGAATAACAATGATCAAATCAAAATAATTGAATCACCATAGACAACACCGAATTCTGACATACGAAAGAAATGTACTCTATTGATAATACAATTATCAAAGAAGTAGGTTGTCAATATTTTAAACATAGCAATATGGATACCATAATTTCATCACGCCATACATCCAACATACAAAAGACAAATGGCCATACACAGGAAATAATAGACACACTATCAACTTATCCCTTGTATTAATGAAATACAATAGAACAAAATACTTTGTCCCCATTTAAAATGACTTCACATGTGCTGTATAAAAATATTTCCCCTTACTTCTTCCTTCCCGAAAATACTTTTTGTGGAGAGAGAGGAACCCCGGTGAAATGGAAAAATCCCTTTTTAAAGGTTTTACCCACACTCAAGTAGTTGGGTAACTACTTGTAACTTCTTTTTACCCAACTCTTTTGAAAAATTTTCTATTTCCTCCTCCAAGAGAATTTTCAACGAACTCACTTCAAAACAATTAATTCTAGAAAGAAATAATTCCCCTTGATTTATCCACCTTTAATCATTTCCCACTTCAAAATAATTTGTACATCTCCTCCAGCATATAATTAATTTACCCCACATAAGAAATTCACCCAAGCACATGTAATTCGTTTTACATGGCTATAGTGCCAATTAAATTAATTTGGTACAATAATATTTAATTCTAAAAAGAATTAAATTCATTAACCCACTTGGTTTTACCCCCTTTGAAAAACATTAATTTTTACCCATCACTGCTTTAAAATTTAAATCAATTAATTCAAAAAGAATTAATATGATTTAATTTCGTAAATCGTATTCAATTTTTATCGTAGGTAACAAAGTCACCAAAGTATCCTGCAAATGATCAATTGATTCCTTCATTCAATTTCTCTTGGACAACTAACTTTTGATTTTCAACGAAGCACAATAAAAAAGTTTTCCTGGATAGTCAAAATTTAGAGTAACATGATATATATTGATGTTGGATCCTAAATCTAACATAATCTAATCACCTTGGATAAAAAAGATCAAAATATAGGTGAGGAAGTGTTGGTCATGATGTTAGTCATTCGCAAACATAGAATAAAAGTTACACAACAACCTTTACTCATCTTGAAAGATACGATGAATTCAAAGAATTCATGATCCCAAGTCTCCGTTGATTAGGTCTTAATCTACTGACGTTACTCAGTGGTTGATGTGTGTTGCTGTTTTCCATTCGGGGGCCTTACGTGTTTCTGCACTGTTCATCATCATCATCTTCAAATATCCTGCTCTGGATGTTCGCTCTGCATAAGTCTCCAACAATTCTACCTCTACACTGTAAATTTAGTCAAATAATGTGCATACAGGCTGATATTTGCATGATTTCTACCATTATTTATGATTCTTTGCATGATATTTTCAATACTACATGCATTTAACCCAAATATGCTAAGGATCTTCAGTTACCTACGGGATTTCAGCATATTTCACTGTTTCTGCTTGTTATTTATCATGATTTGCAGTTATGGTGATGAATTAATGAAATAAAAAAAAAGAAAAGGGTTAGAGAGTGAGATTCCTAAAATTACTGGACTTAGATCACTGATTCACGTACCAGCCCCCATACTTGCAATGAAAAGAAGGAAAACTAGAAATCATACTTCACCAGGACATTCCACAAATCCGCATGATCTAGTGCAAAGCTTCAAAGGAAAGTTGACAACAACATGTAATGAAATGAAAGCGCTTCCAGTTGAACACAGCATTCACCAGTACATATCCAGAAATCAACAGAAGATTACGTAAAATTTACAATCAGGATGTAATCTGGAACTTCATATTCATTCAGTATGCTCAAGAACAGGTACATTTACAGTGATCTGAAGAAAGAACCTTGACATTTCAACAATTCTATCCTCATTAGTCTCAGCAATCTGATCTCCTAACTTATTCTACAGTAATTGACTCTTGCGCCAGATGCGTCTATGTATTCTAATGTATTCCCCCCCTTTAAAATGACAAGCTCTGGCTCTTATATAGAGCAACTGCCAGAAAACGGTTACAATGATCCAAGGATCAGGATCCTCTCATAACAAACAACGGTCCAGATGAAAAGCACATGCTTTGCCAGTTAGCAAATGTACAGCTGGCACAGAATATTCCAGCATCTTCAACTTGATTCGGTCTCCAGCTGGCGAACAGCATATTTGACAATATCCTCCTCATTTCTGGCTCATGTTGCCTCCATGCGCAACTTTGTAATGCTCAGCCTCAGCAGCATCATCATGATTTCCACGCTCAGCTTCAGCAGCATCATGACTTCAATGTTCAGCTTCAGCAGCATCATGATTTCAATGTTCAGCTTCAGCAGCATCATGACCTCAATGTTCAGCTTCAGCAGCATCATGATTTCAATGTTCAGCTTCAGCAGCATCATGATGATCTCCTGCAAGTAAACAGACAAACATTAAGTTCATCATCATCATGTGGATAAACAGCAGGAAGTAAAACGTTTTATTAAACATACCTCCCAATGTGCAGCTACAGGCAAACAGGTCTTACCTGTGAAAAATATGCACTAAATGCATAAACAGCATAAAAACAATCAGGTCAACCATCGTTGACCAAACATCAGGCAGTCGGCCCTTTCAAATTTCCATCGCTTCATGTTTTTGCCCATTTTCTTGTATATCGGGTTCAAAATATGATGATGATGATCTCAAATTATACAAGGAAATAATCGCCCTTCAACCATCCTTAGAATCCGGCCTTGCATCATCATCATATTTGCATCGGCGTGACTACATATGATCAGGGTGACAATTTTACCTTAGGCCGACGGCAACAGTTATACCGACGCCAAAAAATCATGATGATGACCAACTATATGCCTTCTGTCTGTCCGCAGGATATTTGAAATATGATGATCCTCCTTTCCTAATGCTCTGATGAAAAGCACATCAGGATGTTTTGTTCTTGCACATTCGGGAGAGAAAGACATCGTCATCATCATCATGATGAAGACAAACAGGAGGACTTGGAAAATGATCCTGCCGCTGAGGAAAATCATGATGACGTCATCGTCATCATCAGGCTTGGCTAAAATGCAAAGGGATGACGTCACCGTCATGTTTCGTTAAAATCAGGAGGTAAATGGAATATCGGGTTCCCTCTAAGGAAGATGATCAGGTCATGAAAGCAGTATGACCCTTTTTCGACCAAGGCTATCCTGCTTGGAAGATCAGGATGATGAACATCATCATCATCATATTCGCATTGGGTGACTTAAAATATGATCCTACCGAAAGTCCTGATAACGTCATCAGGATATCCGGGGCTTGTGTTAATCTTCGAACATGACGTCATCGTCATCATCATATTGGCGAAATGGATCACGCCTTGGAAAATATCCTGCCGAAGGAGAAGGTGATGATGACGTCATCGTCATCATCATATCCGCAAAAGTTTATGCATCTCGGCAGGAGGATATTGCGAAATGTCGGGTGGAGAAAGATCATGATGATGATGATCTTGTTAACAAGGCAGGAATGAAATAACACCCTCCGCTTCGGAAGATAAGGTGATCATCATGATCACACAAAAGGAGATCAGGAGGATGTTTCGGAATGCGATCCTGCCTTGAAAGATCCTGATGATGATGATCACCAGGACTTGGTCGTGCGCGCGTAAATTATGCAGATGGCGGGTTTCTTAAGCAAGGTGATGATGATTCATCAGCATGATATTATAATATGCTCGCGATGTTGGAATATCATGATGCTCGCGATGTGAGAATATCATGATGAAGATGATGTTAGAATATCATGATGCTCGCTAGGTTAGAATATCATGATGCTCGCTTGACGGGTAAAACACACTAGCATTTAAGATTGACGTCCGGATGTTTCGGGACTGCATGATTTTCATCAGGTGATAGAGTAAGATCATGATGATGACCTTTGGCGATATAAAAGACCGCCTGACGGGAAAGGATACTACGACTTAAACTTGACGTCCGGATGTTTCGACCTCAGGATATTATCGGGGGGCTTTCCAAATATCATGATGATGATGTTCATCATACAGCAATTATCAGGTTTGACCAAAACTTTGACTGCTCATAACTCTCTCATATGGACGAATTTTCAAGTGATGTAAAAGGCAAACCTGCATGGAATCTCAAACTCTTTCTAACCATGAAGTCATAGAAACAAAATATGAACTTTGACAAACTAACCTCATGATGATGACCTACCTCATCCTGACCTTCATGATGATGATGCACCTGACCTAATTTTTACCAAAACCGCCAGAAACAGACAACACAAGCCAAAACAAAAGTTGGGTCCCTGTTTTGCCAAGTCAAAATGGGGCGTGTTGTGTAACCACACAACAACTTGCCACCAAAGAAAACAACAAAATTCAAATGATTCAAGTGATGTGATCATATTCATCTATAGTGTTCTAATTCTGTCTAAGTAAATCATCATGATCTTTGAATGATAAAATTTCATTATGGTGATAAAGCTAACAAAGGATCATGTGTGTGCAGATGATTAATTATCCTCATCTTGAAAGTAAGTTGAAAACATAAGTAACTGGTGTTAAACTACATAGTTGGAGATCATCCCTCATAGCCAACCTGGATAGAGCCTTGCTGCCAGCAGGTGTCTATAACCCCGTCAAGGTTATCTATACAATCTCCCTAAGTAGGGCTCCACTGCCAGCAGGCGTCCATAGCCCCGGTAGAGTTACTTAGATGGCCTAATTTTATTTCATTTCTGATTTTCCTTTAAAAATTTAAATTTGATATCATCATGTCTGCTCATTTGTACAAGGTGTAGTCACTTGCAGCTTTAGGTTGGAGATTGTATTGGTAGCAAGGGAGTCCCTTTAGATTTTTCACTTAACACCTATACTCATATCTTCAACAAGCCCAAGGCTGTTAGGTGTTTCATTGTGTTTGATTCACTTTGGACAAGAAAAAGTACCCTGATGAAAAGACATCATAAAACCTGATCATGAGTATTTATCAGAATGAATTACAATCTATACCTAAATCTGATCTCATCACTTGAATCCTAACAATTTAGTTATTTTCTTAGGTGATGAAGTGCATCATCCTGACTTACCAAACCAAAACTCAACCAAAACAACACAAAACAGAAACAACACCATACAAACAACTAACCTACAAAAAGGAAACAACAGGAACAGAACAAGAAAGCAAAACAAGCAGACTGTACAAACAACTAATCTACAAAATTATATACAACACACTACTAGGCAAACAAAAACCAGAAAAAGACCTAAGGACACCTGCATTTGCATACTTCTTTTGATTGTGCAGGAGCATTAGGGTATTAGTTATGGTTCTCAACCTAGCAAATTTATCTTTATATTCTGAAGAATATTCTGATATTCTGAATTCACTGTATTCAACAGAACAACTCTTGATGATCAGCAACTGAGGAAGCTCACCATGTTCATGATTAATCCATATGCATGTCTTATCTTTTGAATTTCCATAATTAAAATAATATTCAACATTATTTACTGTGGAAAGGAGAAATACAACCTGGTGTATTTCTGGCTTTGCTGGACATGCTTCTTCATTGGCAGTTGGTCTTTCATTTATATTTTCACTGCTTGGCTCAGTGCCTGGTCCCTCCTCAAATTGAAGGATGTATGACTTTTGATGTACTAATTCTTCATCTTTATCCAGCCTTATCCCTTCATTCTGGATGTTCAGATTATCCTCCAGTTTAGGAAACTTCTCAGTATTTTCTTCAGTTTCCTGCACATCAGCATCTAAATAAGTATCTTTATTATCACAACCTGATATACAGAAATTTATCATTTCTAAATCATTTGACTGTAAAGGAGAAACAACTTTCACTTGGTGAGGACACTCCCCTGTTTCATTTTCAAAATATTTCTGGAGTGACATCTGATTATGCACAACAACTCCAAAGTCTTCTACATCTTCATCTTTCAGGAATTGTTCATTGAATAATTCACATTTTCTATCTATTAGAGGATCTAGTTCCTTTAACCTGCAACATTCTTGCATTTGATCATTTAATTCAAAGAAGTCAGGTAATAAATCAGCATTTATTTTCTTCTCTATGACTCCCTGAGTTACCATCATAGGAACTTCATCATTAGGAGTGCATTTAAATTGTTCTACTATCTGTTTACACTTCTCTTTACCATAGAATGACTCCAGGAAAGATGTTTCTTCTTCTTTATCAAAAGTATTAGGATCAGAATCAAAAATATTATCCTGATGAGTGATTTCTTCTCTAAAATTTTCACAAGATTCATACCTGCATACTGACTGATCCTTACTTGTATTAGGAAGTAGAGAACTCCTATCAATCCCACCATAAAATGAATCCAGGAAAGATGATTCCTCTTCATTACCTTCTGGAACTGACTCAGCTATTGTATTTTCTAGAATCTTTTTCAACATGACCAAGCAAGGGTAGCAATCTCTCTCTGAATGCTCTTCATCATGTAATCTGCACCAGCTTTCAATCAAGACATCATCAATGGGCAAACCTAATATTTGACTACACTGTATATTTCTAGACAAGTATAATTCAAAATCTTCAGAATGATCTACTTCAGTGTCTGGACAATTAATAACTTCTGGTGCTGTATCTGCTTGTTGCTCCAGAATTTCTTCATTTTCCTGGCGGATTTCTTTATTTTCCTGGCAAACTTCTTCATTTTCTTGGCAAATTTCAACCCTGAACACGTCTAGAAAGAATATTAGTCCTTTCAAGTATAAATCCAACCTTGTGAGGAAAGTTAAACAATTTATTTCACTGTGTTCTGTAGTCTGGTGTATCCTGCAACAGGTAGATAAACCAAAGTTAGACAAATTGTGAGGGTAAATCTGCCCATTCAGAGTTTCCTGAAATAAAGGAATGTTAATTTGACAATTATTTTCATATGCATCCATCAAAATGAGACTCTATTCTTCAAATTTTTTTTTATTTTGCAATTTTAAGGAGATCTATCATATCTCAGACTAAAACTTTGAAAGTCCAGAAAATCAAACAAATTTTTGATGCTTTGGGCTAGATCTTTGCAAAGGTGCAACCAAAACATCTCAGGTAAGAGATATTTGCAGACATTTAACTCAAATGCTGAAATATTTATGCAATATTTGCAGAAAATCCAAAAATTCGCAGCTCACGCCCTGCCTTCTCAAAAATTGATGTTGCGTTAAAAGCGAGGGGCCTGCACATATGAATGATGACTGAAGCAGCGATGTCTTTTCCAGTTCGGCCCTCCTTCTAGCGCCAATTTATGTTGGTCATGATGTTAGTCATTCGCAAACATAGAATAAAAGTTACACAACAACCTTTACTCATCTTGAAAGATACGATGAATTCAAAGAATTCATGATCCCAAGTCTCCGTTGATTAGGTCTTAATCTACTGACGTTACTCAGTGGTTGATGTGTGTTGCTGTTTTCCATTCGGGGGCCTTACGTGTTTCTGCACTGTTCATCATCATCATCTTCAAATATCCTGCTCTGGATGTTCGCTCTGCATAAGTCTCCAACAATTCTACCTCTACACTGTAAATTTAGTCAAATAATGTGCATACAGGCTGATATTTGCATGATTTCTACCATTATTTATGATTCTTTGCATGATATTTTCAATACTACATGCATTTAACCCAAATATGCTAAGGATCTTCAGTTACCTACGGGATTTCAGCATATTTCACTGTTTCTGCTTGTTATTTATCATGATTTGCAGTTATGGTGATGAATTAATGAAATAAAAAAAAAGAAAAGGGTTAGAGAGTGAGATTCCTAAAATTACTGGACTTAGATCACTGATTCACGTACCAGCCCCCATACTTGCAATGAAAAGAAGGAAAACTAGAAATCATACTTCACCAGGACATTCCACAAATCCGCATGATCTAGTGCAAAGCTTCAAAGGAAAGTTGACAACAACATGTAATGAAATGAAAGCGCTTCCAGTTGAACACAGCATTCACCAGTACATATCCAGAAATCAACAGAAGATTACGTAAAATTTACAATCAGGATGTAATCTGGAACTTCATATTCATTCAGTATGCTCAAGAACAGGTACATTTACAGTGATCTGAAGAAAGAACCTTGACATTTCAACAATTCTATCCTCATTAGTCTCAGCAATCTGATCTCCTAACTTATTCTACAGTAATTGACTCTTGCGCCAGATGCGTCTATGTATTCTAATGTATTCCCCCCCTTTAAAATGACAAGCTCTGGCTCTTATATAGAGCAACTGCCAGAAAACGGTTACAATGATCCAAGGATCAGGATCCTCTCATAACAAACAACGGTCCAGATGAAAAGCACATGCTTTGCCAGTTAGCAAATGTACAGCTGGCACAGAATATTCCAGCATCTTCAACTTGATTCGGTCTCCAGCTGGCGAACAGCATATTTGACAATATCCTCCTCATTTCTGGCTCATGTTGCCTCCATGCGCAACTTTGTAATGCTCAGCCTCAGCAGCATCATCATGATTTCCACGCTCAGCTTCAGCAGCATCATGACTTCAATGTTCAGCTTCAGCAGCATCATGATTTCAATGTTCAGCTTCAGCAGCATCATGACCTCAATGTTCAGCTTCAGCAGCATCATGATTTCAATGTTCAGCTTCAGCAGCATCATGATGATCTCCTGCAAGTAAACAGACAAACATTAAGTTCATCATCATCATGTGGATAAACAGCAGGAAGTAAAACGTTTTATTAAACATACCTCCCAATGTGCAGCTACAGGCAAACAGGTCTTACCTGTGAAAAATATGCACTAAATGCATAAACAGCATAAAAACAATCAGGTCAACCATCGTTGACCAAACATCAGGCAGTCGGCCCTTTCAAATTTCCATCGCTTCATGTTTTTGCCCATTTTCTTGTATATCGGGTTCAAAATATGATGATGATGATCTCAAATTATACAAGGAAATAATCGCCCTTCAACCATCCTTAGAATCCGGCCTTGCATCATCATCATATTTGCATCGGCGTGACTACATATGATCAGGGTGACAATTTTACCTTAGGCCGACGGCAACAGTTATACCGACGCCAAAAAATCATGATGATGACCAACTATATGCCTTCTGTCTGTCTGCAGGATATTTGAAATATGATGATCCTCCTTTCCTAATGCTCTGATGAAAAGCACATCAGGATGTTTTGTTCTTGCACATTCGGGAGAGAAAGACATCGTCATCATCATCATGATGAAGACAAACAGGAGGACTTGGAAAATGATCCTGCCGCTGAGGAAAATCATGATGACGTCATCGTCATCATCAGGCTTGGCTAAAATGCAAAGGGATGACGTCACCGTCATGTTTCGTTAAAATCAGGAGGTAAATGGAATATCGGGTTCCCTCTAAGGAAGATGATCAGGTCATGAAAGCAGTATGACCCTTTTTCGACCAAGGCTATCCTGCTTGGAAGATCAGGATGATGAACATCATCATCATCATATTCGCATTGGGTGACTTAAAATATGATCCTGCCGAAAGTCCTGATAACGTCATCAGGATATCCGGGGCTTGTGTTAATCTTCGAACATGACGTCATCGTCATCATCATATTGGCGAAATGGATCACGCCTTGGAAAATATCCTGCCGAAGGAGAAGGTGATGATGACGTCATCGTCATCATCATATCCGCAAAAGTTTATGCATCTCGGCAGGAGGATATTGCGAAATGTCGGGTGGAGAAAGATCATGATGATGATGATCTTGTTAACAAGGCAGGAATGAAATAACACCCTCCGCTTCGGAAGATAAGGTGATCATCATGATCACACAAAAGGAGATCAGGAGGATGTTTCGGAATGCGATCCTGCCTTGAAAGATCCTGATGATGATGATCACCAGGACTTGGTCGTGCGCGCGCAAATTATGCAGATGGCGGGTTTCTTAAGCAAGGTGATGATGATTCATCAGCATGATATTATAATATGCTCGCGATGTTGGAATATCATGATGCTCGCGATGTGAGAATATCATGATGAAGATGATGTTAGAATATCATGATGCTCGCTAGGTTAGAATATCATGATGCTCGCTTGACGGGTAAAACACACTAGCATTTAAGATTGACGTCCGGATGTTTCGGGACTGCATGATTTTCATCAGGTGATAGAGTAAGATCATGATGATGACCTTTGGCGATATAAAAGACCGCCTGACGGGAAAGGATACTACGACTTAAACTTGACGTCCGGATGTTTCGACCTCAGGATATTATCGGGGGGCTTTCCAAATATCATGATGATGATGTTCATCATACAGCAATTATCAGGTTTGACCAAAACTTTGACTGCTCATAACTCTCTCATATGGACGAATTTTCAAGTGATGTAAAAGGCAAACCTGCATGGAATCTCAAACTCTTTCTAACCATGAAGTCATAGAAACAAAATATGAACTTTGACAAACTAACCTCATGATGATGACCTACCTCATCCTGACCTTCATGATGATGATGCACCTGACCTAATTTTTACCAAAACCGCCAGAAACAGACAACACAAGCCAAAACAAAAGTTGGGTCCCTGTTTTGCCAAGTCAAAATGGGGCGTGTTGTGTAACCACACAACAGGAAGGAAAGGGTCCTATGACACTCCTCAATTATAAAATAAAGCATAAGTAGATAGATCCCTAAGTAAATGGATCTCTGCTTAACCAGGTATCCCATAGTGCCACAAAGATAGTGCAATCTTCAATGGTAACAAATTATTTTTAGATTATGAAGCGATTTCACTAAACACCCAACTCTGGCGCAACCTAACGAAATATTTCACAATTGAACTTAAAACTGAAAATATGTTCAGACTCACTACATAGTGTAACTTACTATCAACAAATCACCAATAGTATGAACATGAGATCCATCAAATACTTATAGCTATTCATTCACAATTGCAAAAAATATCAACTAAATTAAAAGGAACCATGAAGCAAACTTTTGAATCAATGACAAAAGCTCAACAAATATCATCAATCTCTAATAATAGATTTGCAAGAAACCATGAAGTAAGCTATTTTTATTAATTTCAATAGCATGACTAGTCTTAGCAATTCTAGATCACCTATAAAAAGAAGAGTGATTTCCTTTTATAGAGAAGGCAAGTGCACTTAGTATACAATGAATGGTTAGGATTTATCCTTCACCATGGTCTAGATTAAATCACAATTAAATGCTTGGGTCCAAAATCATCTTGGACAACCATCTTTAACTAGCTTAAATCCAATGGCTACAATTTCAATTTTGTCTTTGACTTTTGCATAAAAGGAAAAAAACCTTTCCCCAAAGAAAGTTGGCCCCTTATGTGATATTTCCATTTTTACTTTTACAAAGACAAAATAATCTGAAAAGCAAGTCGGTCATAAAGAATAAGACAAAAATGGCGCAAGGTTCAAGGAGGCAACTTTCAACTCTAGGAATGAAATATGAAATAACTGATCCACTTCAACAATGTGAATAGGTCTAGTGGTATCTTCCTTAGTTTGATGTATCATCTTCAACAATGACCTGATCTTTTACCCACTCCCTTCTCTTGTAGTCCATTAAGGCATTAAGTGCTAGATTTAAAGCATCTAAATTTGGTTCATCAACAAAATTGAACCTGAACCTTTATGAATCAAATGTTTTGAAGAATATGTTAAATGAAGCTTTATTTTTGTGGGTATCCTTAAAAAATGACCTAATAGTACACTTCCTATCCATTAGTTTATTCATATGTACTATGATGAATGAATATGGTTGCTCCTACATCATAGACATTAGCATTTGCTTCAATTGGCCTTTAAAATGCACTATATGTAACTCTATGGAGGCATCAATGTACAATCCAGTCAAATCATGTAGTGAATAAAAATGTCAACCTAGATATCCCAAATTTGACTCCTCAGGTGATCCATCTCCGCCATACATTCGTCAACAATTTCCTTCCTAAAATTGAGGAGCATTAACCATAGGAAGGGTAGTTCTAGGGATTCTTGAATGAGGATCTTCTCCTTTAGTAGTACATTTAGAGATACCTTGCACATCATTTCAACTTTGAGGAATAATTGGGAATAATTATCTGTCTTTTTTACAAGTATCATGCAAAGTTTCTATTCTTTCTTTCAATTTACCAATATCTCCCAAGGCTTGGATAGCTTCATCAATTACTTGACAACCTTGATCATAGGTTTCCTCAATCTAGTCTTGAGTGGTATTGGATACATGTTTCATATTTTCAAGCTTTGTAGCCTCTTGTTGTGATAGAATGACTGGAGGGGTCACTATGCCATCCTCCTATTGGAGTGAAGCTACCAGGTGCTTGATGTAAGATTGCAATTTAGTTACCTACTCCTTCATATCCCTCTTGATATTCTCATCCTTGTGCATCCTAGTGACAACTGTAGACAAAAAATTCTACACATCTTCAATTTCTTGTGCCCTTGTGGCTTGTTTAAGGTTGATAGTAGTTATCTGGTAGTCTTTTGCTTGGAGATCTCAATCATCCTTGTCTACAATAGGAGTTGCAACTTGTGTAGTCCTACAACTAGCAGCATATTTTGTTATTGAGGATAAGATCCTTGGTCTTCTTTCCTCTAGGTCTATCAATTCTAGACATCACACTTGAGAAGTCCAAGGATGTTTATTTTATTATTGGTTTCCTATTTTAAATGTTCACCTTAGACCATTAAGGAACTATAGAATCATCATTTATTGTTTACATTGTTTTTTTGTGATGGAGAAGCTTGCAATTGCTACTGAGGAATTTGATCAATTTGTCCCTCAATGTATTTATTCACTTCTTTAATAATTTTCTCATCATTTTTATTAGCCTCTTTTGTAGAAGTGGTGGTTGTAGTAGCTGATAGTGTATAAATCCTTACATTAGCTTGTTTCTTTGCACTTGGACCTTGGTATTTATTAATTTTCTCCTCATCTCTTGCACACCTTATTCACCTTTAAGGAGTGCCTCTTTATTTTCTAGGATATCAACTTGATTTTCTGTCATAGGCATTGTAGAAGGAGTCTCCTATTGTGGATGTTCAACTAATACTTCTTTTAACTTCTCTGAAACTTGTTAAGTCACTTGTTCATCAAGCTCCTTCATAAATCTATCAATATTGTCCAAAGATGTTGGCTATATAGGGTCTCTTGGTGAACTAGGAGGGGTGACCAAATTGAATACTAGCTTTTTGTAAGATAGCCTTATTTATATCTAAAGAGAATAAAGATGGAGGGATAGAGAAGGTAGTAGCAATGGAGTAGTGGAAGGAAATGGAAATTGGGAAGTGGAACTCACTTGAGAGGTGGATGGAGTGGGGAGAACTTATGGAACAGAGGAGGAAGAGAGAGATTTTGAAACAAAGGAAATGTGAAGAGTGGATGAAACAATAGAAGGAGTGGAATTGGAAGAAGTGATTGTAGGTATGGTGGGTGCTACAATAGGTGTGGGGACAGGAATGGGAATTTGCACCTACTGTAGTGAAGGGGAGGAAGATGGAATAGGAGTTTGATGTGGCAGGGAAGAAGATGGTTTAGGAATAGGAGGAATGGTGGAGGAAGGATGAACTATGGAAATAGGAGTGACATCATAGATGAAAGGAGAAGATTGAGTTGGAGAGATGGGAGATGGTGGTTGCTAGGGTGAAGGAGGTGGAGAATGGATTGGTGACAGGGGAGCCTTCTCAGCTATAGTGATAGAAACATCATTTTTCTTCCTTTTCTTCCTCACCAATTGAGGCTCTGGGTTCTCTTTAGGTTCATCCTCTATTACATCTTTCTTTCTTTTATATACCTATTGTTAAGGAAGAGGTTTCCAACTACTCTCATTCTAGGAGCTATAGAAGCAACTTCTTTTATTTACCTTTGCTCTTTGGGGGAGGAAGTTGTTCGTCCTCTTTAGTTCTTTCACCAACTTTGGTAATTTATTTCCCTTTTGACCTAGTAGCTTCCTTCTCTTTTTCTTTTTCCTCAGCAACTACTACTTCCACTTTCTTTTTCTTCTTTTGCCTCTTGGGCTTATCTTTGGTGAATGTTAGTTGTACATGTTCCTTCATCTCAAAAAATTTGGCATCAAGCCATATTTTGCTATATCTGATAACTCCCCTCATTATTTCTTCTAAAGAAGTAACTTACTCTTGTGACTAGTCAGGAGAAGGAATGGGGTCTTTGAATATTTTGTCATATTCTTCTTGTTTACATAGCACTTTCCCATCATCTAATAATTGGTCCAGGATTAGATATATGTTGAACAATTATATATAAAATGCAAATAGTCTACAATATCTCCTCCTGACTTCATGCTCATTTACACAATCAACCTAGAAATCTTCTAAATGTGGCACATGTTGATATTCCTTACCCACCAACTATTCCATCTTCTAGTGTGGGTCAAAACTTGTTCTAGCATTATAGAAATGTAAATTTTAATGTTGAATTTATGCATCTGACTCTTTTGCAAGAAGGAAAGATATGTAAGTATACATACCATCACCCAAAATTAAGGGGAATTAAACCCTTGCCATGTGTTTATCTATCAAGAATTGTTGTGATTCATAAATTTGTCTAGTCAATTCTAGAAAAATAATCTTGATACTTTGGTAGCTTGTATGATGAACCAGTGAAACCTTCAATTCTAATATAGGAAAATTTGGGGAATTGGATAAACCAATTTCTATTTTTTTATCAACTTAGCAACTAATATTGAAATCTTCTTATTAAAATCTCCTTCTAAAATCCTACTGATATACATGGTAAAAGCATCATTTACCCTATTATAATGACTCAAGGCATTTTCTATCTGCAACTAAGGGTAACAATCATAAACTTGAATTATCTTGGCCCATTTCCTATGGCTCTGCTTCTTCTCAACCCTGGGTAGAATACATATATTGCAAGAATATAGAATAGGTAGGAAGTCATGAAGAACTTCCTTGTCACTCCAACCTTGATCAATTGGATAAGCAAGTTGTCACTAATTATCTGAGCCCAATGGATCATTTCTTTGTCCTCTAGTACTTCATGGACGAACTTGAACATCCAAGGGTGGAAAGTAGAAGCTATTGGTTGACCCATAACTCTACTCACCAAAGTCACAATGTTATTAACCTTAGTTGAAAAATCACTTTTGAAAAGTGTCTTGGGAAACTTTTTTTTATTGGATAAAGCTAAAGAAACAAATTACAAATAATAGCTACAATTTCTTCAGTCAGCAGCAAATGACAAACTTTGAGATGGTTCAGTAGTATGGTCTTGGGAAACTTTGAGATGGTAGGCTTGGATGCCTTTATCCACCTGGAATTGATAGTTCTTTTGCACTTTTCAGGTCCTTGATTATAAAAGCAAATCTTCATTAAGGTTTACCATCACTGGGTTAACAAGAATGTAGAAAGCTTCTGCTATTGCTTGAGTAGAAAGATCAACTAGCACAACATTATCATCAATTATTATTTACCTTAGTCTTGGATGATAGTGCTTAGCACATTGCATTACTAACTCTAGGCATTGAGTTGAGGTAGGGAACCCTGCTGCTTGAGTGATTTCATTTTTTACCATTCTTTTATCTCTACTAGTGGTATTGGGCCCATACATCCTCTGTTTGAATTCTTCCAAGTCTACATGTCCAAGGTTCGTATCCGAAACCTCCTCCCAAGTGGAGTTGATCTTTGAGGTAGGCAACACTCCCTTAAATTTGTACTTCATTTGCTTGGCTTATCCTAAGGCATCACTCTCAAGCTATTTTGTTTATTTAAGAATTATTTTATTTTACTTGATAACTTTTCTATTTACTATATACAAACATGAACATATAAATTTTAATTATTTTAGTTTTTATTTAAGAATTATATATTTTATCTACATTGTTTACTTTGTTTTTATTTGAAAAGTTTTTTTTACTTTTGTATATAACTTTTAATTTTACTTTTGGAAAAAACCATCATTCATTATTTCCGTAATTCTTTTGTTTTGTTTTTACTTTGAAAAGTGTAGTAAATATTATATATTTATATGTTATTTTTAATAGTTTTATTTGTAGGTATTAATATATATTTTAAAATTTTGATGTCTTTATATTATATATTTATTTGTTATTGTTCACAATGTAAACAAATATATGTATTTGTTTTGTTTTATTTATATGTTTTATTATGTCAGCTATATTTTTAATTTTATACTTTAATTTTTTTAAATATATGTTAGTTGTGTTTTGATTTTTTGTACATGATCACAACATAAGACTTAGTGCCCTACTAGCATTGTAGAGCACCTTTGGACATAATTAGACCAACACTTATTTAAAATTATCTTCATTTTTCAATTTATATTTACATACAATCCACACTTCAAATTTTTACACACATAACTCAAATATATTTTTAAAATAACAAAGTATTAATAAACAATTAAATAGTCTTCAAGTTGATAATCATCTACACATTTGTAACCCATTTTACCTTAACCCACCTTATTTATGTAATTCATAACATTTTAAATTATACATAAATTTTAACAATTCAAAACATAAAAAAATAACTTTTAAATCCCATTTTATTATTCATTATCGTTCATCATGAAAATATAACTTATATAAACATACAATACTATTTTTTATTATATAAATACTTTTGTAAATACAAAAGATATATAAAACTCTCCTAGGAAAGTAAGTTATATTTTCTAGTCTACTAAAATTATTTATATAAAATATTTTAATACATAATTTTATGTAAATAATATATTAATTAAAAATTGTTTATATCAAAGGGTTATAGATTATTTGGTTGAGTTTAATTAGTGAGGATGATGGTATGCTATTTATTTACACCATTCACCAACTTTCAAATTTCATCAAGGTGTGATTGGACCAGGTTTGACCTATAGGTGACTTTGATGGATTGGATCCCCCGACTCATAGCATCTTAACAAAAAACAACTTCCAATTTAAATGTATACTACCTCATAATATTATAATCCACTATATAAAAACAAATATAGGATATCTATATAATCTAATTATTTCTATAAAAAAGTTTGTACACAAATTTTGGATAAATCTCAATCTTTATGTATTATTTTTTGTATAACATTTTACTTCTTAATTATTTGTTCAATATAAACACTAGAATGCATAATCATTAAAAGAATGTTTGCTCTAATTGAGATAATAATTGATGGCTATAAGTAACAAACACTCAAATTTAAAATAAAAAGACAAACAATATACTGTTTTATTTTTTATAAAGAAATTTTTTTAAAATATATTCATGTGATGTAATGTTCCACATATTTTTTATTAAATTATGTAATATTTTATTAAAATTCAACTATGTAAATTTGAATCAATCTTTATCAACCATATTTTTAAAACCAATGGAAGAAAATAGAGATATGTGAAGTGAAGTTAACATCTAGTTTTATTGTTTGTCCCATTCAAATTGGATATGCGTTATCTTTTGACGATGCAACTTGGACAAGATTAGACATTCCTTACCCACCAGCAAAAAAAAAAAAATTATTCCACTCATATTTCATATGTTCAAACTTTTGACTTTTAAGATAAGGACAATTTCTTCTCCTAAATCATACGTAATGGTTTATCATATAATCTTAAAGAGATTAGAATTAAATATTTTGTTCAAAGTAAGACTTTCAAATGTTCTAATCCATTGTTTCAATTATTTGTTTGGGGATTAGAACAATGGACCAACGGGCATGTCTTTTGTGTTGGCTTTGTGCATTTTAAGGCTCTTGTTATGGATCACCATCTTTCAAAGCTCTAGTAATGGTTTCATAAACATGATTCATTTTAAACTTTGTGCAATTTTATACAAGTTTTCTAGCACAATATTGACCATTCAAAGTGTTGAACAAGAAGTAGAGGAAAAACACAAACACGAACACAAACACCACTAATTAAACTTTAAATACAGTTACATGAGAGTGTTCTTTTACTAAAGAAAAAGTTTTTTATTTAACTTTTAGTTTAGTTGATCTAAATAGGATATAAAAATTAGAAGAAAAGAAGCATCAAAATTCTATCTAGGTATGAAATATGTTAGTAAGGCTTCTTTGTTATATATATATATATATATATATATATATATATATATATATATATATATATATATATATATATATATATATATATATAGTTGTAAATGTATGGTCATAGTGTTCAATTTATCTTGTTCAAAGTCTGAATTGACTTTAACACCTATTACTTTAAATAGAACTATTTTTGTCATAAATAGGATCGGTATGTATCCTTTAGAATCTTTACCCTCCTAAACTAAGTCGCTTACATAATCTTGTCTCTTAAACTCAAGTATGGTACAACCTTGTCCCTTATTTCAAATTCTACATTTCTTGCTCCAAAGCCCAACATTTTCCAAATTCAACTATTGTACATCAACTTGCATGCCAAAACACCTCAGGTTGAGCATTTGGAACCTTGTATTTATAGACAATATGACATCATTAGTACTCTTGATAAGATATAATTGGAAAGTAATCGAACGATCTCATTGAAAAACATTATCATAAAACATCTACCCTCTACATCAATATTACATTATTGCATACATCAACATCGACATCATAAGCACTTGTATTATTATTTGTTTAGTGTGCCTTCAATAATATTGTTTTATTGCAAAGGGATTTGAATCATTATCAAAAGTCATAAATCTTTCCTCTACACACAACAAACTAAATGATGCTTTTCAACTCCACCATTATTTTAGGCACAAGTATAGGCA